>WSYH01004962.1:0-48334 GCA_036426205.1 Ascaphus truei
TGGTGCACTCCACACTAATTGTTTTATTTGATTTTATCGTGACTATACAACGTGAAACACAAGGGTGACAAAGTGAAAAATAAAATTAATTAAAAACTAACACATGGTGTCGATGTAGCTGATTGCTGTAATCTGGTGTGTAATCCTATATCATATATAATACTGAACTACCATCCTGCTCAAGTTGAAAAATGCAGAGTATTACACACAGTTGATCACCTAAAATCTCTAGCAATCCAACTTATATATCATTGCCCCAGCAATTGAATGAATCAAGCTTAGAATGAGAGCAACACAGCGTCTGTGTTGGCTACAAAGTCCCTGATAAACAGTTTATCTCAGAGGTATGTATGCAGGATAGAACGGGGAATTCCCTAATCTACTAGGCTACCATATGAACGCTGTTTGAATTCAAACAGCACAGCTCCAACATCGCTGTCAAGTTTTACTCGGGAGTCCCTGTAGCTAGTGATAATACATATAGACTCTGCAACATAACACTCTGTGTGACTGATTGGGAAACACAGTGAGGTCTGCAGAGGAACCTGTGTACTACTTGCGAGCAAAGGACAACCACTCCCCAGGATCCACTAAGCGCATTGACGCTATTTACAGGACATTGAGACTGTGGCAGAGTTATCAATTATCTGGCATTTCACCTACCTGTAGGTGGAAAGGAGAGTGAAGCTCTGGTGGTTCCTGGTTGCAGACGCTGGTAACTGCCACTCTGTGGCTCTATGCTTGATTAATCTACCTTGATGTACGCATAACCTTGAAACACCTTATATATAAACATAGTTTATTACATTTTTCACGATGAGTGTTGTGCGCTATGTTTGTTTTTTGTTGTTTTTAGTAACTGTGTTGCTTGCAACAAAGTCATATTTCTTCCACCACTTGTTTACTGTAGCTTGTGCTGAGGTAATTATTATTTGCTTTTTATTTCATTTGTAGTTAAAATCATTGTTCCCTCACTTCTCTTCCCAATCTCTCCTCCACCCACCTATCCCCCTCTTCCCCCCCTCCCCCCCTCCAAATCCCCCCCCCCCCCCTTAATTCCGGGCATTATCCAATCAGTAATGTCCTGAAATTTTTGGCACCCTGCCAAGTTTTTCAGCCAATCTGCTTTCAGTTCTCATTCACAAAGAGTGAAATTAGCTCTCGGACAGGGGAGGTGATTGAACAGGAGGCAGCAGCAAGGCACTGACTCCTCCCCCACCCTGCCTGAAGAGTGCTCAGCACAGGAGAGTGAGGGGAAAGGTTTGTGGGTGTAAAGGGGCCTGCAGAGTGTTTTTTATTGGGGTGTGTGTTTTGTGGGTGTAGAGGGGGCAGCAGAGTCTGTTTTGTTGTTGTGTGTCTGCTGTGTGTGTTTTGTGGGTGGAGGGGGGGGCGGCAGTGTGCTTTGTGGGTGGAGGAGGGGTGCAGAATGTTATATATGTGTGTCTGCTGTGTGTGAGTTTTCAGGGGGTTGCAGTGGATGTAGGGGGGGCTGCTGGTGTGTGTTTTGTGGATGTAGAGGGGGTAGCAGTCTGGTTTGTGTGTGTCTGTGGGTGTATAGGGGGGCTGGTGTGTGTGTATACGTTTTGTGAGTGTAGAGCGTGGAGGGGGAGGGGACTGCAGTGTGTGTGGTTGTGTATAGAGGGGGAGGGCTATGTGTATGTACAATTTCCTTTTAATAAACTTGCAGTAAAAGCAAAAGAATGTAGACAATCCTGCTGATAAAAATCAATATGACTACAAAAATGTCTATCTTTTTTATGAAAAATGTAAAAAAAAAAAAGCCTAACGTTAGCCTATAATAGTAATAATCCCCATCAGAACAGGGCATTACTGGCCAATAATTCCCTGGCTGGGTTAAAGTCCCTCAGCTTTGCCTCGGGCCTTCAACACTTCCAGCAAGTGCATTATTGGCCAGTAATGCCCTGTTCTTCGGGGATTATTACTGAATTATAGGCTCTCTGGTTAGAATTCCAAGCATTATTCATTCAGTAAGGCCCAGAAGTTTTGGCAACTTGCCAATTCACCTTTCAGAGATACAGGGGGAGCGCTGAGAATTTGAAATAAATAAACGGCCAAATTTAATACTGCTACAGTAACTGTAAATACCTCTCCCGGTCCAACTCCGACAGCACCCCCGCTCCTCTACTCACACAGGCAGCATACTGTATGCAGTCTCTCTCACAGCTGCTAGTGCTGTCAGAAGCTGGCGGGTCCTAACAAGTAACTTTGTTATTAGCAACAAAGTACAGTAATATTTCTTCCACAGCTTGTGTAGCTTGTGCTAAGGTAATTTTGTATTTGTTTTTTTATTTAGTTTGTAGTTAAAATCACTGCCCCCCCACCCCCCACACTTCTCTTCCCCATCTCCCCTTCACCCACCTCCACTCCCCCCCTCACCACTCTCTCCCTCCCCCCTCACCTCTCTCTCCCCCCCTCACCTCTCTCTCTCCCTCTCAACTCTCTCTCCCCCCCTCTCCTCTCTCTCCCCACGTCTCTCCCCTCCCACCTTTCATTTGCTACTTTATTTCTTTTTCCTACGCAGATGCATCAGCGTAGTTCCGATTTATATATCTATACAAAAGAGTCCTATTATTTTATGAAAAAAGCCTACATTTAGCCTATAATAGTAATAATCCCCTCAGAACAGGGCATTATTGGCCAGTAATGCTCTGTTCTTCTGGGATTATTACTTAAATAATCCTTTGAGCGCTGTTATGATGGGCCACTGCATGTCACGAGCGTTGGTACACTGGTGGCCCTTGTGGATTTTATGGGAGTTTTGCTTGTTTTCTAGGGTAGAGGACCCCCTCATCCATTTGAGCCATTGCTCTGACTTGTTCACAAGGATGATGGAATTAGTTTTAGTGTGTTCAGGATGAGTAACTTAAGAAACTTCATCTCATTTCAGGTTTCTGGAAATCATGGGGGTATCCTCCAATGAGACCAAAATTGAGCTGTGGTTGAGGCATGTCTGTGTGCTAGCTTCCAAGCCTTTGTGAGAAGAGCATTTGCAGAAGATCAGAAATATACCTGATATCTCCCTATGTGAAATTGTATTGAACATTGTTTTAGTGTTGAATTAAATCTTTGTTCTGACGAATAATATAAGCAACTGAACCTTAAGTATTTACATCCATACAAGACAAAAAACACCAGAGCCTGCTCTTCCATTGATCCATGCATATTAAAAAAAAATTGTAAAGAAAACGATACAAATGGCATTAATCAGAAGCAAGTAAAGAAAGTACAGTAGTTTCAGTTGAAATATCCGTGATCAGTGCACAATACACATGTATCAGCAATCATACGGTAGATATGGTAGGCTATAACAAATAGATTCACATGTCTGTATAACCTAAGTTAAAATATAATCATGTAGAATAAGCTTTAGATGCTTCACATACAGTATTCACATATCTTCTTTTAGGAGATTTGTAAACTTAATGAGAGCTCATGAAACCTACAGTATGTATAACGCTCTTGTTGGTATAACAAGCTGAGATGAAAGAAATACATCCCAGCACTCTGATCTCTTAAACAAGTAAAACCATCACAATAAAACAATTTATTAATCGTTTGACACATGTCTTCTTTATCCAATGCTGCTCCATGTAGAGGGAATTGACTAGCTCAGTTCTGGTGCATCTTCCCTTTATAGAGCCATCACCATCTTTGCCTGGTACACGTAGTATAACTTCTTCTATCCGCAAGGGTACTTAGGAGACAAATCACAAACAAAGCTTTTCTATCAATCAAGACGTTTATTCAACTGATTGTTTAAAATATGAAGTTTGCACATACAGAAGTACATATGTATGGTGCTTATCAGCTCTTTAGGAGTCGTGAAGAGTCACTCAAGGATGCTGTTTTCTCACTCTTACACCGATCAACCGGACCAGCATGTTTGCGTCAGAGTGTCACATACCTCTCAACCCGTTGTGTATATCACTTCATGAGGAGGTGCGTGCATGTGGATCCCCTAAAAAGTATCAGCTGAGATGAACCTATAGATTTAACGTCCGTTATTCTTAAAGCGATAGCGTTGTGTGATTTTGGTAAATTTGTTAAAACTCACGTTTTTTTAAATAACATGATCACACATGCGAGTTTGGTATTAGGGGTGCTACATCTGTACACTTATCTGAGAACAACTAACAATCCTCCAAAGTCTAGAGCTGCTTCTCCTTATCTTAGCCTGGCCATATAACTTGTCCCAAAATGTTATTCAAACAATTTATCAATGTAGTTGCCTTTATTAAACTTGTTCTTTAACTATGCTCAAAGCAAATATTTTTTATAGTTTTTCTCATTGGGAATTAATTGCAAATCACATTTGTTATGGACCTTTGAATGCTGGAACTTTTTTCTTTATCCTGGGCCCACCCTAGCCTCAGGAAGCCAATAAAGATAAGAGGAGGAGGATAGAGGGGGCTATGGCTGTGGAAACTCTTTATAAACACAGTATCATCAGACAAAAGGGAGCAGCCAGAGAAAATAAACCCCTCCCAGGTCTTATTTGACCATGTTTACACCCTATTTCAGAAATCATTTCAAAATATTATTTATAGGTGTCAGGATTTGGTAAAAAGGCTTTGATGACCCAGATGTAACCCCTTAATCATGTCACTGTCATTAATACAACTTGATCCTAGGAGGGTTCCTGAAGGGATTACTTTTTTATATTAAATCTCACTTAATTTTTTTTATGGTCTGTGTAATTCAAATGTATCATCTATTGTTCTTCTCATCGCCTATTAATGGCAGCATTGTGAACTTACACAAAATAACACTAAAACTGTTATAATCAACAATTTACTTGTATACACAACAATTTACAACCCTATTGCAATAGAGACTAGGTACAAATTGTAAAAACACTCAAACATTTGATTACTGTGTGTAACGTTGCCGACTGCAACCAGGATACGGACCCGCAGGGCAAAGGTAGGGAGAGATACACCAGCCTGGGATCTGAAGCCTGGGTTGCAGGGGTAGTCCGGTTCCGGGGTCGAGGCAGGCAAGAATAGTCAGGTCCAGTTCCGTGGTCGAGGCAGGCAAGGATAGTCCGATACAAGCAGGCACCCAAAAATAGTATCAAAGGCAGAGCTAGGCAGGCACAGGGTAATTTCCACAAGCAAAGACAGGGAGCAACTGCCTGCTATTTAAATCCCAGGAGCAGCTGCTGGAAATTGAGGGCCAGATAAAGGCTGACTTCCTGCCAGCAGCCATCTTAGGTGGGGCATGATAGTCACCGTGTCCGTTGGCCATCTTGGGATTCTGATAGGCTGTGCTCATGGTGGGGGCATGGCCACATGCGTGCAAATGCACATTCGCGACTCTTCTATCCTTCCTTATTGAAGGTAGCATAGTACTGGCGGCGATTATAGCGTGTCGTCGCTGCTGCAGTTTGGAGAGACAAGTAAAGTTTTCTTTCCAGGCTGATATCGCGTGACGTCAATGTCACGTGAGCTGGTTCCGCCAATAAGGGCAAACCAGCTCCGTGACGGGTTCGCCATGCCCCCGGTCGCCTCCCCAATCTCCTGCAACCAAGTGCACAGATCATTGTGGCTGGAGGAGTGCATGCGGGGGCACTCTCACCATGAGCGCGGCCATAAAACCCTTAGGCTACGATATCAGCTATCCGCTCCGGCTGAGCGTACATACGATCTGGTGACATCATCACTGCGATCTGGAAAAGCGGCATGTGAATTGCAAGCAGGAGACAGCCGGAGAAGACTGGGAGGCGTGGCTGTGAGTGGTTCGCCCTCATGTTCTTCTGCGTGCTGCCCTGCAGTTCGAGGCAGTGCACGCGTTGTGCTGGGAATGTGCACTTTCATTATATTGTTGCTATTGATTTTTGAGCCGAGCGGCGGCGTGCAGCGCGACTTCGCAATCCGCTTTTGGTATAATCACAGCCTTATACTGTGGAGAACAACAAGGGGAGGGTAGGGAGTGATCACAGAACCATACTAATTGAGTGAATTAAAGAAATAAATCAGGTAATGAAATAGTGGGTGCAAACTGTGAACTGATAAAGGGAATCAGAAAAAAGACGAGGGAGCACAAAGTGATTGTGGCCCTCAGAGAATTCACTAAACTGCACACCACTAGGTGTAAAAAATAACTTTTATTGAGTGTTTTACTTAAAACATATATTACCGTGAGATTATGTACCGTGAGTTAAAAATGGATTAAATCAATAGTATCCAGCATCAGTGCCAGCACATAAATATAGCTTGCTATCCCAATTACCCAGCTAATGATGGTGGGATATAGATGGCATATGATGCTATAAGTCAGGGTATAATCCCCTCTGGGTCAGCAAACAGACCAGATGGTAAGTTTAGATAGCCAGGGAGACTGTATGTAAATTGGTGAATCAATATCCAACCCTCCTAGTCTAGTGATGTAGTATTATACACCTCAATATATCATTGAATAGATAAAGTAGGAGCATAAACTGTGATTGAAGAGCTGACACTCACAGCAGCAACAATGATTGATCTCAAGCACATATACTGCAGAGGTGCATAAAGCACTAGGTAGGGAGGTCAAGCCTGGCATATAAACACTGGACTGAAATGAACCAAGTGTCAAGGACTGTTCACACTGACCCAGGAACCTATAAATACTGCATTAAAACAGCTCCAAGTAGGAGACTGACAACATTGCGCGTCCAACGCGCGTTTCCCTCCAGCAAAAGAGCTTCTTCAGATCCCTGTATTTTAATATACTGGCACACAAACATTTCATTTGAGTTGCCAGTTACCACCTAAAAATATAAGGAATTGCTTTTTGGCAGGTCAAGACCTTGAATGGTTTTCTGAAGCAGACAAAGAGGAGAAAAAACAAACCACAGCCCATGGCATAAGGAGATCTAATGAAAATAATTAATACAGACACTACCAGTAGCTAAAGAGATACAGTATGGACAACACTGTATCAACGTAATATCCACAAAGGCTAAATCCTTATATTAACTTCACTACAACTAAAGACTGCACAGACATAAGCACATAACAACAAAAAAACTAATTAAAGGCAATGGAAAATTAAAAAAAGAAAATCAAAATTAACTAAAAAATAAAAACAAATATGATTGTATTTGACAATATACCTCATGCTAATTCTCTGGTGATTCATCAGGTAATAAATGAATATAAAATAAAAGAATATAATATGATAAATGGCTCAAGAAAAGAAACAAAATATGTATAGATAATATTGCTATTGTATGTCTTTATTTATATAGCGCCATTAATGTACATAGCGCTTCACAGTAGTAATACACGTGATAAACAAATAAATAACAGATAATATAAATAACAGATCATGGGAATAAGTGCTTCAGACATAAAAGTAACATTAAGGAAGAGGAGTCCCTGCTCCGAGGAGCTTACAGTCTAATTGCTATTAAATAATATAACTATTAAACTGTTATGGCATAAATATAAACAATATAATTTCAACAAAAATAATTATAAATATAAATGATTTTGAAAATGTGAAAAAATGATAAACAAAAAAAACTAAAACATAAACAAATAATCAAAACATTAATAGTGATAGAAATGCATATATGCCTCCATGCAATAAACATTAAACACTAAACCATACACCAGTGAAGGGTCTTCAGAGCATAATAATAATAATCAATAAAATAAAATATCATTATTCTTTAAGAAAATATATTTGAGGGGGGCTTCCGGTGACGTCACGAGACATGGCCGTGTTTTAGGAGAGTCCCGTGAACCCCTGCGTATAATTTAAAGAATAAACACTTTCCCCCTGACCTTTCCGGACCCAGCTCCGGCACATTGCAGAGCCCTGGAGAGCCTGATTCGGGCGATCCGACGGGCAGCTGTGGGAGACCCCCCTGTGAGACGCTGGCCCAACGGGAAGAAGGGGCGGCGAGGCAATGTGAGTCCCGTGAGGTCTGGAGCTGGGGAATCGGCGGCGGAAGGGGACGGAGCTCCCCCTGCATCTGGTGTTAAAGGGACGCTCGCAGCAGCCTCAGCCGGCCGCGAGGAGAGGCGCGAGCGGTAAGCCGAAATAAATAAATACCGGATCGGAGTGACTGTGGGAGGGGGGGAGCGCCGGGAGGGGGTGAGCCCTGGTAGCATGGCTGAGAGGGAGAGGTGGCCATCTTGAGGGGGCCCCACATGGAGGTACCAGCATCCCACAAAGTGCACTAATAACAGAGTCCCTGCCTAGGGAAGAATTTCCACTGTTACCAGAAGCACTGAGTCCCATATCACTGCAGCTGCCCTGACACAACACCACAGAATAAATAAATAAATAAATAACTTTGTCTCGCTCCCCCATAAGGACCCCCAGGCGCCTGCACCGTCCTTACGTCTCGCCCCCCCTGGACCACCACCTTTCCCCTAACGCTTACGGCTCCAAGAAAACATCCCTAGAAGGGGGAACACGGCGGCAATGCAGTCGCGACAGAAAAAAGCCTCAACTCCGGCGGTAACTAAATACTTCCCGCCGGCACAGAGAAGCCCAGGCGCAGCGCCTGACAACCAAGACGGCGCTGACGCACGCGGCTCCCCCACCTCTGCAAGCGACCACCACGACTGTGGAGAGTTAATAACACAAGCATACCTTGAGGATTTCATGACATCCCTCCACAACAAACTCCATTCCTCACTGCAACAGGATCTCAAGACAGCTGTCACGGAGCTCAAGGAGGAGATCTCAGGCCTCACCGAGAGAGCCACCGAGCTCGAGACAAAACAGGGAGAGACTCTTCAGAGGCTAATGGAGGCCGAAGACAAAGTATTTCGGCTGGGGGAAGAAGTGACGGGCCTAAAAGACGCGATAGAGGACCAGGAGAACAGGGATCCGCAACGTCCCTGAGGCTGTTCTCCCTGATCTCATCCGGCCGTACCTTCTGGAACTTTTCTCCTCCCTGTGTGGCGACGTGGAACCAAGAGACATGGAGATAAACCGGGCTCACCGAGCCCTTGGCCCCAGGTCGGAGGACACGAACAGAAGAAGAGACCTGGTTGTAAAATTCCACAGCTACACCACCAAGGAACGAATCCTTACAGCTTGCCGAGAAAAAGAAGACATTATCTTCCAAGAGGAAAGAATACAAGTCTACAGCGACTTGTCCAGAACCACCGTTAACAGGTGAAAGGAACTCAAACCTTTAACGCTGCTCCTGCGAGAAAGTGGTGTCCGCTACAGGTGGGGATTTCCATTTAGACTAACGGCCAGCAAGAATGGGAAATTCTTAGCCCTGAGGCGCCCGGAGGAGATGGAGGCGTTCGCGAGAGCACTAGGCCTCACTCCCCCGCCCTCCTGGGGATCAGAGGAGCGCCCGAGCCAAGACGCTGAAGAGGAAGACGGGCCCAACCGCCCCTCCCGCAGAGCCGCTGTTCAAACCCAAGCGCAGGCAAAAAGAAAGTAAAGGAAAACCCAAACTAACCTCTTTACTCCCAGTTGGCCGTTGCCGCAGACCAGTCCCAGCGCTGAGCGGAACAGAGCCTGAAGTGACCACTGAAGAGGAGATGCAAATACACCTGCTAGCGGCCGTCCACTCCGTTGAGTGCACCTGAACAACGCGATAAAATCCCCAGCAGCGCAGAAGCCCACCTGCATTATGGAGAGAGATCACTTGAAAGACAGCACGCCCCTGAGGGGCTGCGGGAGACGAAACCATTGCCAAACTTGCGCCTGAGGGCCACTCCGCTGAGTGCACCTCGACGACGCACCCAGTACCCAGGTCTCATCGGAGACCCACCTGCACCACCATAGAAGACCTGCACGAGCAGACCAAGGAGCAGAGCTGAGAGGGAGACGCCGGTTGCGGCTTTTGGGGGCGGGAGGGGGGCGGGCTGGAGATCCTGGGAGGAGACCCTGGGAGGAGACTTCACTTGGAGCCGAGGGGGGCCCCCTCTCTTGCAGAGAACTGGCGGGAGGATGCCGCGGTGCCAGCTGCAGAGAGCCGTTCCTGTCCCTGTGGGGGGGGGGGGGGGCGGGAGGGATCTGGACGGGGCTAGACTCCATGGGCCACACAGAATGACTAAGTCGCTCATCCATATCATAGAAGCATAACCTACCCACCCTCGTTGCCTCCCACCCTCTCCCCCCTCTCTCCTCCGCCTCTGCCCCCCTCTCCCCCTCATGCTTCCCCCCTCCTCCGCCCCCCGCTTCCCCCCCTCTCCCTCCTCCCCCCTCCCCCTTCCTCCCCCTCCTCCCCCTCTCCCCCTCCCCCCCCCCCCTCTCACTCTCCCCTCTCCCCCTCTCTCCCTCATCCCCCCCTCCCCCCCACCTCCCCTCTCCTTCCCCTCCCGACCCCCCTCCTCCCCCCCCCCTTCCCCCTCCCCGCCCTCCCCCCTTGCCCCCTTCCCTTCTTTCTCCTCCCTCTCCTCCCCCCCTCCACCACCCCATGTGGTCTCGCAGAGCGACCCGGCCCTGAGTGCGCAAGTATTCCGGTAAATCTTAGCCCTATGAAATGGTAGGGTGCACTGTAGAATGCAAATCCGTCTGAACGACTCATTGAACCAGCGGACCCGCCCTCTCTCCTTCTCACCCCCTATCCCCGCGAGCCTCCCGACAACACCCCCCACTGTTGCCCCGCCCACCACCTCCCACTCAGACTCCCCCCTCCCCCACCGCCCCTGCCATTCCTCCCATCCCCCGTCCTCACACCCCCCCCCCCACCTCTCCCCCACTCCTGCTCAGCCTTCCTCTCTCCCCCCCCGCCCACCATGCGCAACCTATCTCGCGCACTGCCTGGGCCCCCATCTCAACCCCATACCATAAAGATAGAGAATAAAAGGGAAACTCATATTGGCTCACCTACCCAACCCAGGACCGCCCCGCCTAGCCTCTCTCAGTGATACAGTCAAACGAGTAAAAAACGTCGTCACGCGGGCCACTGTAGTAATTAACCCAACTTGAGGCGCCGCTGCCCCCCCCCCCTCCGCTCCACGCGTGCCCCCAGGCCCGGAAATATGCAAGCTCGGCACAATCTCCCCACCACCAGGCTCAAAAGTAAAAGCTGACATATAAAGGCCGTCCCACCCCGCAATAAAGGCACTACCTGAAACGACATGATGCAGACAGGAGCCACCAACAAGAGGTCGGCTAAGAGACATACAGACAGCCCCCCATCTGTCAGCAAATTAGCCCTACAGAATAGGCATTGTATAAGATAGCTGTGTGTTCATTATGGTTTATGTTTGTTAGAGTTAAAAAGTTAAATATGATGTTAATGTCAAAACGTTTATCCAGAGGGACTCGTTGTTATAACTGATCAGCCATGCTGGGAAACCTCTGTTTGCGTTACCTGAATGTATGTATATGCAAAAGATCAACTGTTCCACTCGATCATCGCAGGCCACTCCTACCCCACTAAGGAGCACCTATCCTTCCCTCCTTCCCCCCCCCCCAAGAAAATATATTTGAATGACTAAAGGCTTACTAAATAAATCTATTTGAGAAAATGACCAAGATTCCATTCTACATTCATCCCCACAGGGAAGCGTGTTCTTAAAGTAAAGATCCAAAACGCTTCCCTGCGGTCCAGTAGGTTCACATGGTCTCCCCCTCTTGCCTTCTTATGGACCTGTTCAATCCCCAAAAAGGAAAAGTTCTTTACTCCACCAGAATGACACTCAGAGAAGTGTTTCGAAACCGGGTGGTTCAAGTCCTTAATCCTACTGTAATAAGCCTAAGATGTTCTAAAATTCTAGTTTTTAGGATTCTAGTTGTCCTCCCCACGTATATCTTACCGCACCCACACGTCAACAGATAAACAACAAACTGAGTATTACAGTTAATAAAACTATCTTATATTTTTTGTTTTTCTGTGTAGGACCGCCAAGAAACAAACGTGGAGAGTTTCATGTGTCTACACGCCTTGCATGTGCCACATTGAAATGAACCTTTAGTGAGAGAGGGTGCTTGTTTGATTTTAGGAGTGGAGATATCACTTGGAGAAATATATGAGGCAATTGTGTTAGCCCTTCTAAAGACAAATTTAGGACCAGGTTCCACATATTTAATCAGAACTGGGTCCATACAAAGAATCCCTCAGTGCTTATAGATAATAGATTTTATGCTATTACTATGTTTATTGAATTGTGAAATAAACAAGGGGAATTGATTGTAGAATTGTTCTGACCTTGTTTGTTCCATTTTTTTCTCTTAATATTGGAGTTAACTGATGTCAGAGAGGTATATCCCTCATCACTCTGGCTAGAGAAAAGAGAGTACCCCTCCGTATAAAGTTTTTCCTTAAAAGCCTCTCTAAGATTGTTCATTGGATAGCCTCTTTCAAGTAACCATTGACCCAGCTCCTCAGACTGAGTAAGGAAGCACTCTAAAGTAGAGCAGTTACATCTCATCCTGAGGAACTGTCCCTTGGGTATACCTCTGATGACTGCATCTGGATGACAACTGTCTGCCTTAGAAATGTGTTCCTATAGTTGATCTTACGGAACACATCTGTTTGAAATTTTTTATATGAATATCAACATAGAACAAGATCCAGAAAATAAATATGGTGAAAATTGAAATTTACCATGAATTTTTAATTGCGTTGTTATTAAGATAGTGTATGAAAGAATGAAGTGTCTTAGTATCACCCTTCCAAATAATAATAAGGTCATCGATAAACCTTTTATAAAAAATAATATTATTGCAAAAGTGATTAGAAAAAAATATATTGAGATTCCCACCACCCCATAAAAAGTTTTGCATATGATGGTGCAAAACTTGTGCCCATAGCTGTGCCTATTTCTTGTAAATAAAATTTGTGAAGAAATTATGAGCGAGAAGAAAAGGAATACAGTAGCATCCAAAATGAAAGTGGATTGAAAAATAGAAATATCTGGATTCTCCACAAAATGGCGGACAGCTGCCAATCCATGGTCATATTTTATAACCGAATAGAGAGCTGTATTGTGAAGTTGTTACCAACCCTCTATTTCATTGGGAATGTCCACTTGGAATGGAAAATATAGTACTCACAATTACCTCCTCCAAACTGGATAGACGTGCAGCTGCTGATGAAGGATCCAAGTAGAAAAATAAAACAGTAGAGCACAGCCAAAAAGGTGAAATGAGAGGATCCAATTCATGCAGAAAAATTTATTGGAATAACCAAAGCATAGAGGATAACCTCCTATGCGTTTGGAACTAAAAGTTCTTTATCAAGGAGTAAAATAAATAATTGTCAGGATCGCAACTAGGTCTTCCTCTCAGACGCATCACACAACAATAACTGTGGCGCACACAGACCTCTGTCTGCGCGTCTGCGCCACCCAAACACTGTGCTCATGGAGTCTCCTCACCATGGCACTTGGTCCCGCTGGCGACGCGCCCGCTTCATATCACACCCCTTTGTGTGCGCACGCCGCACCCCCCATGCGTGCACACGCCGCACACCCCCTGCATGCGCACGCAGAACGGCATGTAATCTCAAGAAAGGTATAAGCTGCCTCTCACCTGCAGCCAATCATGCTTCCTCCTATCGGCTGGATCTCTGATGCAAAAAGACCAGCAAATACATCAGTTCAGTCACGACCTAGCCGATCTTACTGACAAGGTTAAATGCCTCTCTTCTTACACTGCTACAACCACAGCACCTGTCCCTGCACCTGTGGCCCTGACTTCTGAACCACGGTTACCTACCCCTAACCATTATGCTGGTGATCCTTTAGGCTGTCGGGGATTTTTGAACCAATGGTCCATCCACTTTGAGCTGTTACCTTCTCATTTCCTTTCTCAACGCTCTTAAGGTGGCATACATCGTTTCTCTGTTGACGAACAATGCCCTGGCATTGGCCTCACCTATCTGGTAACAAAGACCAGACCTGACCTCTGATATTGTCGCTTCACCGCAGAGTTCCAGAGAGTCTTCGATACGCCTGGCTGCAAGATAACTGAAGCATCTACTCTCTTAAACATCTCACAGGGGGATCGTACGGTGGACGCTATGCAGTCGAATTCCATACAATAGTCTACGAAACCAGGTGGAACGATGAAGCCCTGTCAGCAGTATTCTGGCAAAGATTGTCCGAGGGTCTCAAGGACGAGTTAGCTTCTCAGGAGCGCCCCGCAGGACTAGAAGATCTTGTGGCACTATGCAAACAAATGGATCAATGCCTCCAGGAGAGAAAGATGGATAGAGGCAGGCACCAATGAGGTACACACTCTTTCTTTACTTGTCCAGCAGGCTCTGTGGCTCTGTAACGTGTAGCTCACCACAAACCAGACATGGCTACGAGGCTGAGGTAGGGAATTGTATAAACGCCAACCCACAACCTCGAGGGTGCATCTAGAGTGTAGATTGTCCAACGAAGAAAATGAGGAATAAGGGCTCTATGCAGTAAGCGCCGAAAAAGTGCAATCGCCAAGGGTATTTTATCGGCAGGATTCTGCCGATTTTCCCTCTCCGTATGCAATAGGTGCCAAATCCCTTCCGAATCAAGCCGAAAAATTTGCTCCCACTCTGCCGATGATTTGCCGATCACACACAGGTGTATCGGCGTGCATGGCGAGGTGGTGTTAGGTTCCCCAATGAAACTTCTTGCTGAATCTGCCGAAGCAAGCATGTTTTGGATTGAGCGGCCCATTTAAAGGCAGCGTGTATTTTTATTCATTCTCTGTGTTGTTGGGAGAGACAGAGAGAGAGAGAGACACACAGAGCTGGCCAATTTACATATTTCATATTGACTGAGACAGTTGTGGTGTATTGTGAGAGGTTTGTCCTGTGTTGTTTTATTTACATCTTTGTCTTGTTTTCACTTTGTAAGTGTTCAGTGCTATTGTCTTTAAATTTCTTTTCTGTTCTTTGTGAGTGCTAGAGGTATGGCCGCAAGGCGTGGGAAGAGTGATGCTGGTGTGAGTGGTACTGGTAGTCGTGTGAGTACGCATCTGAGTGAACGTAGGATTCAGGGGAGTGCTGTTGCTGCGAGTGCGAATGGTGTTGCTGGGAGTGCGAGTGGTGTTGTTGTGAGTGCGAGTGCTGCTGGTAGCTCTGTTGCTGGTGCTGCTGGGGTGTCTGGTGGTGGGGTCTTGCGGGTGGCTCGCTTTTGGAGTCTCTTCCATTGGAAGAAGGAGAGTCCAGTCAGCAGCAGCCAAGCTCTGGGCCTGCACGTATTCGGAAGAAACGTGTGGAGCGGCCACGTAATCCTCGGTTCAATGAAGAGGAAAACAGTTCTTGTCACAGGGATTCTGGAGCACTATGACTGTCTGTATGGGCATTTACTAGGTAAGTCTATCTTTGCATTGATTCTTCAAAGACATGTTATCCTAGGTCATGTGAGATGTCTTAATATCAAAATATCTTAATATCTATCAATTAAACTTAATTGTTACACACATATTCCTTCATGCTTTAGAACGACCATAACAATCAGTCTAAAAATGTTGCCAAAGTTCATACAATATTCATGCAAGCTTTCTTACATTTGTATGTTTACACGTAAATGCTCATGTGGTACACATATTACACCTAAACCAGCATGTTTGGTATCTCTTGAAACAGGTAGCAGTTTAGAAAACTGATCGTTTTTATAATAATAATTAACGTCATATATTTTGTATGTATTTCAAGGGCGGACAAGTTCAGCATCAAAAAAAGAATTGTGGGATCAAATAACCTTGGCTGTGTCTGGGTGTGGGAATCATGTCAGGGACCGGGCGAATTTTCGGAAGAGATTCGATGATATCAGGGCAAACTTAAAGAAAAAAATAAGTATACAAGTATACAAAAAACAAGCACAACGGATGCATGCTTCTGGCACTGGAGGTGGGCCGCCAGCACAATCTCTAATCTTAACACCATTGGAGGAGCAGATGCGGGAAAAATTTCTTCCTGTCGTCGTGGAGGGTTTGCCCGGGGACAGAGATATCGGAATTTATTCTGCTCAATTTCCACCAGGTGACAAATGTTACAGTACTAGGCGTGTCGTAGGTTACAGTTCTTATCTATATTTCCGCTGCAACTTATACTTTCTTCCCAATATAAGCATACCTACATATATATATCTGTATATATGTCTCTCTCTCTATATCTATCTATCTATCTATCTATCTATCTATCTATCTATCTATCTATCTATCTATCTATCTATCTATCTATCTATCTATCTATCTATATTTATATCTAGTTGTCCTACAAAAAGTAAAAATTAATATATATGGTGGCAAAAGGTGGCACTGAGTGCTCATTTGCATGTCATTTCCCAGAATCCCTTGCTTCAGTGGAAGCGCTGTATGCTGGGCGATAATGGGGAAAGACAGGGTTCCAGACCTGTCTAAGACATGCAAATGAGCATACAGTAATATTTACAGTTGCTTAACTGTATATATCTATATATAGATATATATCTCTATGTGTGTGTTTGGAAACATGTATTGGCTCAGCTATCGTGGATGACATCATTATGAGTAAACATACACAACTTGACCTGCATGAAGGGATTATGTGTAATGGTCTTCCAAATAACACACACTGCAACCTTCTACCTTACAAAGCATTCAACATGTTTGCCCTATAGTTGAAAGCAGAATGTATGTGTGTATCTTTGTACAAACAATGGGTTAACATGCATAACCACAAAGCACATCCGCAATCATTGTTTGTCACAGTAATGTATAACTTCGTTATACTGTGTCTGTGCACAAAAATGCCTAATTCACTTTTTCATGTATGTGTCGATACATATACTTATATATATATAATATATATATATATTAGTGAGAATCTATGTTACACCTATAAACAGGCCATTACTGCCTCATCAAGTCTTGCATGGAAGACAGTGCATTCAAAGGCGAACATTCATAATTTGCACAAACCCATTTCGTTATGTTTAATTAAAGCTCTTTTTTCGCTTCATGTAGTATACTGAGAGCATAAATAGGAACATGTACCATATGGTATTTAATTATGTTCATATGTAGCTCACTTCAGATTTTTATTTCGCTCATGTACCGGTGTGTGAAACCAGCTGCAATTAATATGTAATCACAGCATAGAGGAGAACACAGGGGGTGGGGTGGGGCACCGAGCCAGATCACAGGGTCATGTTACGGTCAAGTCTTGTGGGACGCCTTACAGGTGGTAGAAACAAATAAAAGGTCAGGGTGCTGTCACGTCTTGGGGGAGGGACTACAGTTGTTAGAAGCTGACAAGGTGAACAAAAGTTCATCACATTCATTTGAAATGGTAATTCTCTGAAGACTTTCACCCACCAGGCCACTATATATGAAAACGTACGTTAGTCATTCGTTCACTCATATCTTCTTTTAACCTTATAGATACACCACATTATCACACCAGTACCATCTGTGAGCGACACACTGCATGTGTTGATGAGTGTCAGCCACATTGAGCGCTACACCTGCTTCTCTTAAATGTTCACACAGATCACTAAAAACATTCATTCACATTTCCACAATTAGGTACTGAATTATAAGCAGAGTCAACTTTGCTGTCATGGTAGTGATGTACATTATTATTGTTAGATGACTACACAACATGTGCAGTGTATGTCCAACAGAACACTTAATTTTAGAACGCATTCCTGCATGAACATTGTATGTTGTATGGTTTTTACAATAAATGTGCCAATTAGGTTCACATGTACATTGATGTTAAGATGGATAATGTACAGCTTGCCAGAAACATATTCTCATTTCCTTATGTGATGCTGATATTTAGCCATAAATACTCCCACTACACAAACTTAATGTTAATTATGTACACATGTCAATAAAATTCTTATGTTATTCTTCTATATAGTTGCTCCTGAAGCTCATTTGTCACCTGGCACTGAACATGTCTCATCACCTGGCTCATCCAGCTCATCATCAAGCATGGAAGGTGAGTGTATGAGGTGCAGCACATCTAATGTGTATATTTGTAGATGTTAATTTGCCATGCTAAATAAATGCCTTTCACATGTAATTTACTTCACATCAGTTATTGTCACAGAAGATGTAGTATTTCCTGACAACATGTATTGTGTGTGTTGTAAACTATCAGCTAGGAGTTGTGAGGTTACAACAACCTTTCATTCATTCTTCTTTCACACTGAGTCGAAACATCATTGTTACTTCAAGCATAAACTTTTAATTTGACACAAATTAAAAATGATGGAAACATGTTATGTGTTACACTGTGAGAACAACTCTCATTATATTGAAAAACAAGTGAAAGTTCCATGACACTTCATAATGTCTTTCTTTATTTGTAGAACCAGATGTTGCCACTCAAGGACAAATTCACTCAAGTGACCATGAAGATGTTCCCACTCCTGGATTAACCCTGCATTCAAGTCCTCCTGCTCGTGACACCTACACAGCTATTGCAGCTTCTGAAGAAAGAATCTTGGGTGAAGAAAATCGTCGCCATTCAGAAATGATGTCAGTGCTTGAAAGGATGATATCACTGCAGGAAAGGTCAATATCACAAATGTCACAAATTGAAAGAGACATAATCCAAGTTCCTAAAGAAATCCAAAATGTAAACAGGACATTACAAGCAATAGTTGTGAATCTAGGACAAGCAAATCAGTTGCGAATTACTGCAAGAGAACAACAATTCCACTTTACCCCATCTGAGGATGGATCTTTACATGCTGCTACTTTTTCTCCAGAGTCATCAGTTCTTCATTCCCCAGTTGTGGATAATACCGGTACAGTAGGTGCAAGTTCTGTGCAGGTCCCTGTCAACATCCAACCGCTACATCTGTTCAAAATCAGGAATGGACACCTACAAATGAGACACGAAAAAGAAAGTTAGGTCAACAATTACTACTAACCAGCTTTTGGAAAAAGATTAAAACACCAAAACAAGAAACTGCTCCAACCTCAGTCGTGCAATGTTTAGCAACTGGTTCACAACTGCCACAGGCCACACCCAGTGCCCCTGAAGTGCAACAGCCCACACCCAGTGCCACTGAAGGGCCACAGCCCACACCCAGTGCCCCTGAAGTGCAACAGCCCACACTTAGTGCCACTGAAGTGCAACAGCCCACAAACAGTGCCATAGAACTGCCACAGGCCAGTATAAGTCGTACAGTTAAGGCCAAAGTACTTGGCAAAGGGAAAAGGCAAACACAACAGCCAACAAGCAGGCCTGTGACTCACTCTCAAAAGGATAAACAAAAATAAATAATCACATTCACTAAATGTGTTGGTGTCCTGATGGTGTTTACTGCAGACTATTTCATGCATAGTGTATGTATGATCATGTACAGATGCTTGATAACATTCAAGTATGTCCTTGTACACATGAATGTTTACAAATGCTCACTGACTGAATTAAGGCATATTTAATAACATATGAATATGTATTAATCATCAGTTGATTAATGGTACAACATTACACACTTGCCATGTTTATAGAAGCTGACATTCACTTAGCTCTTGTTCAAGATGAGATGTATGTGGGTTTGTTTGGTAATGTAGATAGTCATTTCATGCTAATATTATTGACATACAACTTTAAGTAACTACCCATATAACAGCATACATTTTGAAAGTAACAGAAGGAAAAGTGTAACTGAAAGAGTAAAGGACGGAGGAACGGGGAGACGAAGAAAGGACGCTTTGCAAAGAGAGGGGAAAAGTGTAGACGCGAAAGGCGACTTAATAAAAGCGGGAGTATAAAGGCAAAAGGGGAAAAGAGGGCAAAAAGAAAATAGTCTGACGAAAAGAAGAGAAAACACACTGAACGAAAGAACTTGAAGAACAAGGGCGGATCAAAAAAGAGTGACGAAAGAGTAGAACAAGGGACAAGAAGAAAAAAGATCCAAAAAAAAGTGGAGACTGACGGGGGAATAAGGAGGGAACAGAAGCAAAAGTGTTTGCCCCTGCGTCAGACACAAGGGGGAAGAGAAAGGCAAAAGGGAGGAAAATCAAGGGAGGACACTGAAAAGAGGTGAGGAAACGAGAGGCGGCAAGCAAAAAAAGAAAGAAAAAAACCGGATAAGAATAAGGGAAAGAGAGCAGGGTAGAAACGTGGATTGTAAACAAGCAACATAGCGAAGAACAAAAAAG
The DNA here is from genome assembly GCA_036426205.1 of Ascaphus truei. Lineage (NCBI taxonomy): Eukaryota > Metazoa > Chordata > Amphibia > Anura > Ascaphidae > Ascaphus > Ascaphus truei. Next base: position 20,035 of record WSYH01004962.1, read on the forward strand.
GAGGATCAAAAACACCTAAAAGGGTCGATAGGACTAGTACATGCAAAGAAGGAGAAGGGAATATAACAGAAAAAGAAAAAAACAGAGAAAAAGAATGAGGAAGCAAATAAAAAGGAAAATGGAAACCGCACCGAATGTAGAGATATCAAGGGCCATCTGGCACCACTGGCTAAATTGGAACCAAACACCTAAAAGAGAATAGAAGGAAGTAAAATAAACGGGGGGTGGCGGGGAGGTGGTGTATGTGGTCCAAATGGGTGTGGCAAACAATGAAAGAAAGTAAGGGGTGGTTACAGAACAACTCAGTCAAGAGGAAAGATCAAACAAGAGAAAAGGTAGGGCGCAAAAAGTAGAGAAATCAGGCAAAAGAAGAAAAACAGTCTAATGCACAAGGGGGGGTGAAGCTACTAAATGAAAACTAAAAAGGAATCGAGACGAGAAGGAGGGGGGACAAAGTAACTAATAGGGAAACAATCGAGAGAAAGGGGGAGGGTGCAGTCAATAAACCTACATGAAGGACATCAATGGCCGGGGTGAAAAATGCTCACAAAAGAAAAGTCAATGAGATATAAAGGTGGCAAATAGAAAAAAGGTGAAAATAAAAAAGAAGGAACAACAAAGCGCAAGGAGTACCCTGTCGCCAAGTAAGGGGTGTGGCAACTGACTAGTTTGAGATCAGACGTCGTGGCGGAGGAACCATCAGAAATAAACCACGAATAATCTCTGTTCATGCCCTGGGGCGGGTGTCACGCGAAATGAACTACAAATCCCGGCAGCCTATGCGTGACGAGGGCGGCGCCTTAAAATACAAAAGCGCAGTCAAAGCCGCACAAAGGGGGCACAGACGGGGCAAAGGTGAACCAAGGGCGGGGGGAGTCGGAAATCAGCAGGGCGAAGTCACAATAGCCCCAAAGTAGGAAAGCGGTATTCAAAGAATTTGGGAAACTGGAGGGACCTCAGGGCAGGTCAATATGGTGCGCAACTCTCCGGCGTGTAAGCGGTAGGGGTGTGCCGCGCACAAGGAGGACATAAACGTTAGAAACGCTAAATGGACACCCAAGATAGATAGGATCCGGCTCTGGGGGCAGGAGCGAAGAGCGTGGAGGCAAAGGTGGGGAGGAACTGACAGAATGGAGGTAGGGAGAAAGACCTGGGGAAAAAAAGGTAGAGAAGTCACAAAGAGGAGAAGAGGTGGATCACAGGCAAAGATTGCACAAGGGGGCGTGGCCCAGACATCCCTCTAAAGACCAGACAGAAAAAAAAAGACACAAGGAAGGGGGGGGAAAGGAATAACCCCAAAAAATTTATACAGAATACAGAAAAAGAACCAAAGAAAAGGACTGAAGGGGAAGCCGGATAGGGCCGGCTGGAAGAAGAAGATAAATACAACCAAGCGGAAGGAGTGAGAAAAAGGGGCGAACAAAGAAACAAAGAATAAGATAATGGGAGCTGGGGACGAGAGGACACTCGGACCAACAAAAGCGGAACAAGACCAAAGCTGGGGGGGGCTAACCAAAAAAGGGCGGACCGAACAGAGAAAAAATCAAAGAGCAACACCCGAAAATGGAAGGGAGAGGAAGGGGGGGCGAGGAACACAGAAAGGTCAATCGGATGGGAAAAACACGAACAACATACCTAGGATGGTAATCAAGTGGCAGGGTTAAAAACAAAAGTAGTAGTACATACGGGAATAGGAAGTAGAAAATGCTACTGGGACAGATGCAGAAGAAGTGGCGAGGAAGTAGAAGGCATAAAAAGAGTCTAAGGGAGGTCAAGATGAAAAAGACCCACATGGGGGGGAACCAAAAAGTAATGCTGACGAAAGTATAAGAAAAAGGATACAAAAAAAGGGGGGAGGGTAAAACACCCTACACCGAAGACACAAAGATTTACATCAACAAAAAAGGAACAAATGAGCATATATGAGAAGAACAAACGTTTGAAAGGAAGACTGGGTGAAAGAAACATAAGGAAATAATACAGGAATACAAAGAAGAAATGTAAAGGAATTAAATCAGACGAAAAGCAGAAAATGAAAAGGAAAGGAGGAAGGAAAAAAAAAATGGAATAAGAAATTAACGCAAGACAAGAATTTAGAAAGGAAGAAAAAGGGAAAAAAGATAACAAGGAATAGGAGAACGACGATAAATATGCAAAAAAAGATTAAAGGAGACCCAATAATAAAAGATACTTACCAGGTGGGGAATCTAAAAGCCCAGCACAGCGCTTGCTAAACCTTTGTTAAAAAAGCTAAGAAAATAAACGTAGTCTCCCGCTGACCCCCACAGGTGCGGAAGCAATGACCTCCGATAGTTGTGGTCTGCACGAAGGGGCCCTATGCGCCCCGTTTGGCGAAACAAATCAGCAATTGGATTCATGCGATTCTACCCGATTAGATCACACGAAAAGGAGTTCATGTTGCTGGCACACTCGGATCAAGAGGTAAAATGAGTACGCATAGTAGAGCGACATTTGTCGACTAAACACTGCCCAAGAATGTGAATCTGCTGATTAAATGGGACAACACAAGGGAATACAAATTAAATAAATAAAAGATAAAAACAAACGTTGAATGTAATGCGAATGAACAATGAAAGGTTGGAAGTGAATGAAATCCGTAAACTAAATGCGTTTATCACGGAGGAGATAAGATGGTTGAAAAAAGAGAACAAAAAAGGAGTGGACGAAACCTTACCACCCGCAAATATTGCACTAGTAAAATAGTGCGGTAGAAGTTAAGGGAAAATGTCCCAAAACAAAAAAACTACACAAAGACGACAGTGAGATTTACCCCCAAAACCCAAAAAAGAAAAAGGAATTGAATGGAGAAAAGCTACGGACTTTGAACTTATACCCACCTTAACCTCCATATATTAGTTCTTATTTCTGATTTTCCTCCTCGTCCTGCCATTTTACCCGAGAAGCCATCCTCTTTGCGCCATCTCTACTCCCCCCCCCCTCTCATACTAAACTAATACCTACCGGCTATTTTCACAAGCAAACTTTTAGTGAAGAAGCTTAAACCTAAATAAAACCGTTTACCCCTGAAGTGCAACAGCCCCACTAGCCACACACCCAGTGCCCCTGAAGTGCAACAGCCCACACGCCAGTGCCACAGTGCCCACCACAGTGCCATAGAACGCACAGGCCATAGTAAGTCGTACAGTTAAGGCCAAGTACTTGGCAAAGGGAAAAGGCAACACAACAGCCAACAAGCAGCCTGTGACTCCTCTCAAAGGATAAACACAAAATAAATAATCACATTCACTAAATGTTGTTGGTGTCCTGATGGTGTTTACAGCAGACTATTTCATGCATGCAGTGTATGTAGATCATGCACGGTCCTCCAGCAATAGCGGGAGATGAGGCGGAGCCCNNNGCCGCGAAAATAGCAGAGTACAGCGTAGATGGTGACTTCAAAAGTTTATTCAACAAACAGCTGATGGATCATTTGACAAAGGCCCTAGGGCTGAAACGCGTCAGATGATCCATCAGCTGTTTGTTGAAAAAACTTTTGAAGTCACCATCTACGCTGTACTCTGCTATTTTCGCGGCTGTGCTCCGCTTCATCTCCCGCTATTGCTGGAGGACCGTGCTGGTCACTTATGCAGGATTGCACGCCGAGTTACTGCCTACACGGGGGGGAGACGCGCGCATCGGCTGACTGCCTTTGAAAACGCCGCCCACACGCCGGATACGGCGGCTTCACTGAACACACCAGGAGCTGAGCCGGCGTGGAGCTTACTACGCAGCTTTCACCGATCAACGGGGAAAACACCGCCGGTCAGGTGACCGCCCCACTTGACTTCGGTCATAGCGGGGTTGGCGGTGCAACGAGTACTCCTGAGCTGCAGACTACTGGACTCCCGCGCCATCACTCCCCCACAAACCGTGAGTTTAAACAGCAACAATTGGTGCCCTAAGTTGCATGTCTAAATATCCTTATTTCACACACGTGTACACCTCACTGGCAGTGGCTGTTTCATTTAGCTCTGAGGCACCTTTGAGGATTATCTCTATCCTGTTCTACCCTATGTATGATCATGTACAGATGCTTGCTAACATTCAAGTATGTCCTTGTACACATGAATGTTTAGAAATGTTCACTGACTGAATTAAGGCATATTTAATAACATATGAATATGTATTAATCATTAGTTGATTAATGGTACAACATTACACACTTGCCATGTTTATAGAAGCTGACATTCACTTAGCTCTTGTTCAAGATGAGATGTATGTGGGTTTGTTTGGTAATGTAGATAGTCATTTCATGCTAATATTATTGACATACAACTTTAAGTAACTACCCATATAACAGCATACATTTTGATGTTGTGTTTTCTGGTGTCTTAACTCTGTAACACATTACTTACCTTAATCTTCTTTCATCATTCATAATGTTGGCATGTGATCATGTATGATTTTTGGTTACAATAACAGATCTGTTAGTGTGTATAATATATCTGTAGTCTCTCTGTATCTCTATGGATATGGATATATGTATACACACACACACACACACACACCCCACCACACACACACCCACACAACAAAGAAACACACACCACCCCCAACACACCCACACACACGCTCCACCCACAGCCCACACAACACACCAACCACACTTTTTTGTTTTTTTTTTTTTTTTATATATAATATACATTATATATTATATATTATTATATATAGATATATATATATATATATATATTATATGTATATCAGTTATATATATAATATGACTGCCAACTGTTGTCAGCAAACAGAACCTTGTGAGAATGGATATAAATGTTAGGACACTTGCTAAATTGGGAATCAGTAATGATGGCCATAATTCGTCCCACCTGTATTTAACTTAAATATAATTAACAAACAAGGCCTACTACACAACCTCACTGGCTTTTCCGTTTAGCATGGCACTATAATATCTCAAGATCTATATATATATCTCTATATATATTATCTTATATAATAATCAGAATTCATACAAAACAAACAGCGGGACATACCACGGGGCCGACACCAGGCCTTTCAGGCTCAAAAGAGCCTTGTTTTCTGTTAAATATTAACACAAACAACTTCTACAGTTTCTACAAAACACACACAGGCTGACGTCAATAGAGCCGCGGAGTTTGCGGGAAATGCAGATCAAAGTTTAAAAATTGCTCCGCTCGGGCTTACTCCGATCACAAACAATCCCCATTTCCCCCAGGATGTGAACCAAACAGTTCGACTACTTCCTCGAAGGGGGTTAGGGTGGTTTGCCGACTACTGAGAGATGGAAGGCTGCTGAACTTCCAAATTAGACATTCTCAAAAAATGTCCCCAAAATTTGAGTATCCTCCCCTCACTAACTTGGAGGACTCTGCCGACTAGTGACACATCAAACAGCATTGATCTCTAATAGACGCTGGTATGGCGAGAAAGCAGGACCCCTCCACTCACGACTACATGTCCAATGGGCGGCGGAACTAAGTATAGACAGAGATAGAGAGACCTGGGAGGATATATGGACGCTGCTTCAGGAACTTCCATACTGTACCACAACAAAAGAAATAGCACAAATCATGTTCCACTGGTATCTTACCCCAGTTAGATTAGCAAATCTACCCCCTGGCCTCAGAATCTATGGGAGAGGCTGCGTGGACAGAGAGGAGACAGGCCCACATGTTGTCTGCCTGAAATCCAAAAATGTTGGCTTTTTCTATCCAAACTTTAATCCAAGAGGTAACTAGCCTCACATTAGCCACCAGTCCACTGACCTTCCTCCTGGGCATACCATAGAGGAAATGACCGCCGCTAGAAAATTATCTCCTCCATCCTTAACCACGGCAAGGTGTGCGGTGGATTTCCTGGAAAGTTCTCTACCCCCTCCATTCAGGCAGTTAAGGAGAGAATAGACGACAGTAATGTTATGGAACCTCTGAGGGCATTTCTCAAACCAAGACTGCAAGTGCACTATAAAATCTGGGAACCCTGGAGATTCCACTGACACCCGAGAGAATCCGCAGAGAAACTATTACCACCCAGGCCACAGCGCAGGACCGGGTCAGCGGGGGGCCACGGGGGAGGCTCACCCCCCCCCATCCCATACCCCCCTCCCACCTCTATACACCCCTCTCTTGTTCAGACCTCCTCGCTCCCTGGTCACTCGGTGACCCAGAGGTCGCGCCACTCTTGGCGGTACACTCCCCCCCCTCCAACATGGAAAATTTGAAAATCAAGTGATTAGGATACTTGAGTGATATTTGCCTGTAAACTTGCTGTTTCCTATAAAATGTTAAAAAAAAAAAGAAAAATATATTTGAATGACTAAAGGCTTACTAAATAAATCTAATTGAGAAAATGACCAAGATTCCATTCTACATCACTCCCCACAGGAAGCGTGTTCTTAAAGTAAAGATCAAACGCTTCCCTGCGGCCAGTAGGTTCACAGTCTCCCCCTCTTGCTTCTTATGGACTGTTCAATCCCCAAAAGAGAAAAGTCTTTACTCCACCAGAATGACACTACAGAGAAGTGTTTCGAAACCGGTGGTTCAAGTCCTTAATCCTACTGTAATAAGCCTAAGATGTTTCTAAAATTCGTAGTTTTTAGATTCTAGTTGTTCCTCCCCCAGCATATCTTACCCGCACCACACGTCAACAGAAAAACAAAAACTGAGTTATACAGTTAATAAACTATCTTATATTTTTTGTTTTCTGGTAGGACCGCCAAGAAACAAACGTGGAGAGTTTCATGTGTCTACACGCTTGCATGTGCCACAATTGAAATGAACCTTTAGTGAGAGAGGGTGCTTGTTTGATTTAGGAGTGGAGATATCACTGGAGAAATATATAGGCAATTGTGTTAGCCCTTCTAAAGACAAATTTAGGACCAGTTCCACATATTAATCAGAACTGGTCATACAAAGAATCCCTCAGTGCTTGATAGATAATAGATTATGCTATTACTATGTTTATTGAATTGTGAAATAAACAAGGGGAATGATTGTAGAATTGGTTCTGACCTTGTTTGTTCCATTTTTTTCTCTAATATTGGAGTTAACTGATGTCAGTAGAGGTATATCCCTCATCACTCTGGCTAGAGAAAGAGAGTACCCCTCCGTATAAAGTTTTTCCTTAAAAGCCTCTCTAAGATGTTTCATTGGATAGCCTCTTTCAAGTAACATTGACCCAGCTCCTCAGACGAGAAGGAAGCACTCTAAAAGAAGCAGTTACATCTCTCTCTGAGGAACTGTCCCTTGGGTATACCTCTGATGACTGCATCTGTGACAACTGTCTGCCTAGGAATGTGTTCCTATAGTTGATCTTACGGAACCACATCTGTTGAAATTTTTTATATGAATATAACATAGACAAGATCCAGAAAATAAATATGGTGAAAATTGAAATTTACCAGAATTTTTAATTGCGTTGTTATTAAGATAGTGTATGAAAGATGAAGTGTCTTAGTTATCACCCTTCCAAAATAATATAAGGTCATCGATAAACCTTTTATAAAAATAATATTATTGCAAAGTGATTAGAAAAAAATATATTGAGATTCCACCACCCCATAAAAGTTTTGCATATGATGGTGCAAACTTGTGCCCATAGCTGGCTAGTTTCTTGGAATAAAATTTGTGAGAAATTATGAGCGAGAAGACAAGGAATACGTAGCATCCAAAATGAAAGTGGATTGAAAAATGAAATATCTGGATTCTCCACAAAATGGCGGAAGCTCGCCCAACCATGGTATATTTTATAACCGAATAGAGAGCTGTATTGTGAAGTTGTTACCAACCCTCTATTTCATGGGATGTCCACTTGGAATGGAAAAAATAGTACTCACAATTACCCCTCCAAAATGGATAGACGTGCAGCTGCTGATGAAGGATCCAAGTAGAAAAATAAAACAGTAGAGCACAGCCAAAAAGGTGAAATGAGAGGATCAATTATGAAGAAAAATTTATTGGAATAACCAAAGCATAGAGGAACCTCCTAGCGTTGGAACTAAAAGTTCTTTATCAAGAGTAAAAAATAATTGTCAGGATCGCAACTAGGTCTTCTCTAGACGCATCACACAACAATAACTGTGGCGCACACAGACCTCTGTCTGCGCGTCTGCGCCACCCAAACACTGTGCTCATGAGTCTCCTCACAATGGCATTGGTCCGCTGGCGACGCGCCGCTTCAATCCACACTTGGGTGCGCACGCCGGCACCCCCCATGCGTGCACACGCCCGCACACCCCCTGCATGCGCACGCAGAACGGCATGTAATCTCAAGAAAGGTATAAGCTGCCTCTCACCTGCAGCCAATCTATTCCTCCTGGTTGGATCTCTGATGCAAAAAGACCAGCAATACATCAGTCAGGTCACGACCTAGCCGATCTTACTGACAAGGTTAAATGCCTCTCTTCTTACACTGCTACAACACAGCACCTGTCCCTGCACCTGTGGCCCTGACTTCTGAACCACGGTTACCTACCCCTAACCATTATGCTGGTGATCCTTTAGGCTGTCCGGGATTTTTGAACCAATGGTCCATCACTTGAGCTGTTACCTTCTCATTCCTTTCTCAACGCTCTTAAGGGGCATACATCGTTCTCTGTTGACGAACATGCCTGGCATTGGCCTCACCTATCTGGTAACAAGACCAGACTGACCTCTGATATTGTCGCTTCAACAGCAGAGTTCCAGAGAGTCTTCGATAGCCTGGTGCAAGATAACTGAAGCATCTACATCTCTTAAACATCTCCAGGGGGATCGTAACGGTGGACGCTATGCGTCGAATTCCATACAATAGTCTACGAAACCAGGTGGAACGTTGAAGCCCTGTCAGCAGTATTCTGGGCAAAAGATTGTCCGAGGGTCTCAAGGACAGAGTTAGCTTCTCAGGAGAGCCCCGCAGGACTAGAAGATCTTGTGGCACTATGCAAACAAATGGATCAATGCTCCAGGAGAAAGATGGATAGAGGCAGGCACCAATGAGGACACACTCTTTCTTTACTTGTCCAGCAAGGCTCTGTGGCTCTGTAAGTGTAGCTCACCACAAACCAGACATGGCTACGAGGCTGAGGTAGGGATTGTATAAAACGCCAACCCACAACTCGAGGGTGCATTAGAGTGTAGATTGTCCACCGAAGAAATGAGGAATAAGGGTCTATGCAGTAAGCGCCGAAAAAGTGCAATCGCCAGGGTATTTTATCGGGCAGGATTCTGCGATTTTCCCTCTCCGTATGCAATAGGTGACAAATCTCCGAATCAAGCCGAAAAATTTGCTCCCACTCTGCCGATGATTGCGACTCACAAGGTGTATCGGAGTGCATGGCGCAGGTGGTGTTAGGTTCCCCAAGAAACTTCTTGCTGAATCTGCCGAAGCAAGCGTTTTGGATTGAGCGGCCCATTTAAAGGCAGCGGGAGTTTTATTCATTCTTGTGTTGTGGAGAGACAGAGAGAGAGAGAGACACACAGAGTGGCCAATTACAATATTTCATATTGACTGAGACAGTGTGGTGTATTGTGAGAGGTTTGTCCTGTGTTGTTTTATTACATCTTTGTCTTGTTTTCAATTGTAAGTGTTCAGTGATAGTGCTTTAATTTCTTTTCTGTTCTTGTGATGCTAGAGGTATCGGCGCAAGGCGTGGGAAGAGTGATGCTGGGGTGAGTGGTACTGGTAGTCTGTGAGTACGCATCTGAGTGAACGTAGGATTCAGGGGAGTGCTGTTGCTGCGAGTGCGAATGGTGTTGCTGGGAGTGCGAGTGGTGTTGTGTGAGTGCGAGTGCTGCTGGTGCTCTGTTGTGGTGCTGCTGGGGTGTCTGGGGTGGTCTTGCGGGTGGCTCGCTTTTGGAGTCTCTTCCATTGGAAGAAGGAGAGTCCAGTCAGCAGCAGCCAAGCTCTGGGCCTGCACGTATTCGGAAGAAACGTGTGGAGCGGCCACGTAATCTCGGTTCAATGAAGAGGGAAAACAGTTCTTGTCACAGGGATTCTGGAGCATATGACTGTCTGTATGGGCATACTAGGTAAGATATCTTTGCATGATTCTTCAAAGACATGTTATCCTAGGTCATGTGAGATGTCTTAATATCAAAATATCTTAATATCTATCAATTAAACTTAATTGTTACACACATATTCCTTCATGCTTTAGAACGACCATAACAATCAGTCTAAAAATGTTGCCAAAGTTCATACAATATTCTGCAGCTTTCTTACATTTGTATGTTACACGTAAATGCTCATGTGGTACCACATATTACACCTAAACCCAGCATGTTTGGTATCTCTTGGAACAGGTAGCAGTTTAGAAAACTGATCGTTTTATAATAATAATTAACGTCATATATTTTGTATGTATTTCAAGGGCGGACAAGTTCAGCATCAAAAAAAAGAATTGTGGGATCAAAAACCTTGGCTGGTGTTGGGTGTGGAATCATGTCAGGGACCGGCGCGAATTTTCGGAAGAGATTCGAGATATCAGGGCAAACTAAAGAAAAAAAGTATACAAGTATAAAAAAAAACAAGCACAACGGATGCATGCTTCTGGCAATGGAGGTGGGCCGCCAGCACAATCTCTAATCTTAACCATTGGAGGAGGAGATGCGGGAAAAATTTCTTCCTGTCGTCGTGGAGGGTTTGCCGGGGACAGAGATATCGGAATTTATTATTTGCTCAATTTCCACAGGTGAAAATGTTACAGTACTAGGCGTGTCGTAGGTTACAGTTCGTATCTATATTTCCGCTGCAACTTATACTTTCCCAATATAGCATACCTACCTATATATATCTGTATATATGTTCTCTCTCTATATCTATCTATCATCTATCTATCTATCTATCTATCTATCTATCTATCTATCTATCTATCTATCTATCTATATATCTATCTATCTATATTTATATCTAGTTGTCCTACAAAAGAAAAATTAATATATATGGTGGCAAAAGGTGGCACTGAGTGCTCATTTGCATGTCATTTCCCAGAATCCCTTGCTTCAGTGGAAGCGCTGTATGCTGGGCGATAATGGGGAAAGACAGGGTTCCAGACTGTCTAAGACAGCAAATGAGCATACAGTAATTTTACAGTTGCTTAACTGTATATATCTTATATAGATATATATCTCTATTGTGTGTGTTTGGAAACATGTATTGGCTCAGCTATCGTGGATGACATCATTATGAGTAAAAACTACACAACTTGACCTGCATGAAGGGATTTGTGTAATGGTCTTCCAAATACACACACTGCAACCTTCTACCTTACAAAGCATTCAACATGTTTGCCCTATAGTTGAAAGCAGAATGTATGTGTGTATCTTTGTACAAAACAATGGGTTAACATGCATAACCCAAAGCACATCCGCAATCATTGTTTGTCACAGTAATGTATAACTTCGTTATACGTGTCTGTGGAAAAAATGCCTAATTCACTTTTTCATGTATGTGTCGATACATATACTTATATATATATAATATATATATATATTAGTGGAGAATCTAGTTCACCTATAAACAGGCCATTACGTGCTCATCAAGTCTTGCATGGAAGACAGTGATTCAAAGGCGAAATTCATAATTTGCACAAACCCCATTCGTTATGTTTAATTTAAGCTCTTTTTTCGCTCATGTAGTATACTGAGAGCATAAATAGGAACATGTACCATATGGTATTTAATTAGTTCATATGTAGCTCACTTCAGATTTTTATTTCGCTCAGTTACCGGTGTGTGAAACCAGCTGCAATTAATATGAATCACAGCATAGAGGAGAACACAGGGGGTGGGGTGGGGCACCGAGCCAGATCACAGGTCATGTACGGTCAAGTCTTGTGGGACGCCTTACAGGTTGTAGAAAAAATAAAAGGTCAGGGTGCTGTCACGTCTTGGGGGAGGGAATACAGTTGTAGAGAGATGACAAGGTGAACAAAAGTTCATCACATTCATTTGAAATGGTAATTCTCTGAAGACTTTCACCACCAGGCCAATATATGAAAACGTACGTTGTCATCGTTCACTCATATTCTTTTAACTTATAGATACACCACATTATCACACAGTACCATCTGTGAGCGACACACTGCATGTGTTGATGAGTGTCAGCCACATTGAGCGTACACCTGCTTCTCTTAAATGTTCACACAGATCACTAAAAACATTCATTCACATTTCCACAATTAGGTACTGAATTATAAGCAGAGTCAACTTTGCTGTCATGGTAGTGATGTAAATATTATTGTGAGATGACTACACAACATGTGCAGTGTATGTCCAACAGAACACTTAATTTTAGAACCGATTCCTGCTATGAACATTGTATGTTGTATGGTTTTTACAATAATGTGCCAATTAGGGTCACATGTACATTGATGTTAAGATGGATAATGTACAGCTTGCCGAAACATATTCTCATTTCCTTATGTGATGCTGATATTTAGCCATAAATACTCCCACTACACAAACTTATGTTAATATGTAAACATGTCAATAAAATTCTTTGTTATTCTTCATATAGTTGCTCCTGAAGCTCATTGTCACCTGGACACGAACATGTCTCATCACCTGGCTCATCCAGTCATCATCAAGCATGGAAGGTGAGTGTATGAGGTGCAGCACATCTAATGTGTATATTTGAGATGTTAATTTGCCATGCTAAATAAATGCCTTTCACAGTAATTTACTTCAAATCAGTTATTGTCACAGAAGATGTAGTATTTTCCTGACAACATGTATTGTGTTGTTGTAAACTATCAGCTAGGGTTTGAGGTTACAACAACCTTTCATTCATTCTTCTTTCACACATGAGTCGAACATCATTGTACTTCAAGCATAAACTTTTAATTTGACACAAATTAAAATGATGGAAACATGTTATGTGTTACACACTGTGAGAACAACTCTCATTATATTGAAAAACAAGTGAAAGTTCATGACACTTCATAATGTCTTTCTTTATTTGTAGAACCAGATGTTGCCACTCAAGGACAAATTCACATCAAGTGACCATGAAGATGTCCCACTCGGATTAACCCTGCATTCAAGTCCTCCTGCTCGTGACACCTACACAGCTATTGCAGCTTCTGAAGAAAGAATCTTGGGTGAGAAAATCGTCGCCATTCAGAAATGATGTGCAGTGCTTGAAAGGATGATATCACTGCAGGAAAGGTCAATATCACAAATGTCACAAATTGAAAGAGACATAATCCAAGTTCTAAAGAAATCCCAAATGTAAACAGGACATTACAAGCCTAGTTGTGAATCTAGGACAAGAAATCAAGTTGCGAATTACTGCAAGAGAACAACAATTCCACTTTACCCATTGAGGATGGATCTTTACATGCTGCTACTTTTTCTCCAGAGTCATCAGTTCTTCATCCCCAGTTGTGGATAATACCGGTACAGTAGGTGCAAGTTCTGTGCAGGTCCCTGTTAACATCCAACCGCTACATCTGTTCAAAATCAGGAATGGACACCATACAAATGAGACACGAAAAGAAAGTTAGGTCAACCATTACTACTAACCAGCTTTTGGAAAAAGATTAAAACCCAAAAACAAGAAACTGCTCCAACCTCAGTCGTGTCAATGTTAGCAATGGTTCACAACTGCCACAGGCCACACCCAGTGCCCCTGAAGTGCAACAGCCCACACCCAGTGCCATGAAGGGCCACAGCCAACCCAGTGCCCCTGAAGTGCAACAGCCCACACTTAGTGCCACTGAAGTGCAACAGCCACAAACAGTGCCATAGAAGCCACAGGCCAGTATAAGTCGTCAAGTTAAGGCCCAAGTACTTGGCAAAGGGAAAAGGCAAACACACAGCCAACAAGCGGCCTGTGACTCACTCAAAAGGATAAACAAAAATAAATAATCACATTCACTAAAGTGTTGGTGTCCTGATGGTGTTTACTGCAGACTATTTCATGCATAGTGTATGTATGATCATGTACAGATGCTTGATAACATCAAGTATGTCCTTGTACAACATGAATGTTTACAAATGCTCACTGACTGAATTAAGGCATATTTAATAACATATGAATATGATATAATCATCAGTGATTGAATGGTACACATTACACACTTGCCATGTTTATAGAAGCTGACATTCACTTAGCTCTTGTTCAAGATGAGATGATTTGGGTTTGTTTGGTAATGTAGATAGTCATTTCATGCTAATATTATTTGACATACAACTTTAAGTAACTACACATATAACAGCAACATTTTGATGTTGTGTTTCTGGTGTCTTAACTTGTAACACATTACTTACCTTAATCTTCTTTCAGTTCATAATGTTGGCATGTGATCATGTATGATTTTTGGTTACAAACAAAGATCTGTTAGTGCGTATGAAAATATCTGTAGTCTCTCTGTATCTCTCTGGATATCCGTACACACACACAACACATCACACACACACACACACACACACACACACACACACACACACAAACACACACACAACACACACACACACACACAACACACACACACACACACACACACACACACACACACACACACTCTATATATATATATATAGTATATTATATATATATATATAGATATAAAATCAGAATGAACAGTACAGGCCTTCATGGCTCAAAAGAGGCCATGTTTGCTGTTAAAAACAACTTCTACACAGCTGACTCAAATAGGCCCTCAAACATACTCACCCAGTAATGTTATAAACTGTAATGAAGTGTTAAGAGAATTACAACAAGGCCTGTTAGCACACAAGGCCTTCAATGTACAGATAGATATAATGTGGAGGGGTTTTGTCACTTTTTTTTACCCACCATAACCTTAATAATTGTGGTGATTACGTAGTCTATAGTCTCAAAACCAGCTTAGCCATTGAAACAGCTGTGTAGCTGAGACTGTGTCCCCTTGGCCTTGAGTCATCGTCCCTTCGGGGACTAAAGACTCCTGCTGCTTTTGGGGGGGCATGCTATCTCGAGCTAAGAGGAGTGATCCTGAGCGAGCGGTTCTGAGCGAGCAGATGCGGAAGTGAGGGGCCGGCGCCTTTGCCTGTTGGGATCGCCCGAAAGGGCTTAACTAACCTGCTGCAATTAGGGTGCCGCACCTGAGCTTATTCAAGGCGGATGATGGCCTTCGGTGGGATGAGGAATACAGTCCGGTTCCTGGTCGAGGAAGCCGAGAGAGACTGCGTGAGACTGCAACATGTTGTGGAGAAAGTCCTTGGAGAGATGCTGGAGCTGGACGAGACGAAGGTGTACTGCATCCAAGACTTCCCGAGGCAGGGCATTTATGACCTGACCCTAAATACAGATGCGGATTGCTGGAACATCTATGAAATGTGCAGTGAGAGGAAAGAGGATCCAAGGCTGTTGGGAATCAGCGTGGCCCCGAGCTTTATGCTGGAGGACAAGCCGCTTATTGTACATATGTATAACCTTTTGTACAGAAGGAAGACATAGTGTGTTTCCTGAGGAGATATTGTTATCTGGTAAGGGGAGGAGAAATGTTAAGAAATGCTTATGGCTTTTTTAACGGAAAACGGCGTTTTTGGCATTTTTGGGTGCGTTTTAAGTTTGACCCAGAACAAGGAGGAGGAGTAATGCAACCGCCTGCAAGTTTTGCCATTGGTGGGGAAAGGGGCTTCTTAAACTACCCTGGCCAGCCTGTTTATTGCAGGAATTGTCACAAATATGGACATACCAAGGAGGAGTGTGACAAAGTTGGGACTATATGCCGCAATTGCGGAGAAGAAGGACACACAGCAATAGCTTGTCGAGTCCCAAAATAGTGCGACTTGTGTGGGGAACGTGGACATTTTGCATGGCAGTGCACAAAAAGAAAATCTTACGCCCAAGTGGCAAGGGGTAGTGAGCCGGGAGATACCGCAGAGTTTGTTGGACTGATCTTTGGGAAGGGACAGATGGAAGAGGGAAGGATGGACTTAAAGGAGGGGGGGATCTCAGAAGTGGAGGAAACCCCTGAGTTTCTACAAGGAGAAACTTCAGGAGAAGAAAATGAAGAAGACTTTGCGGGTTCTACATGCGATATCTTGGGGAAAAAAGAGGAAGATCTCTTCCTGGACTCCTTGGCCCAGAAACCGGAGGTGGGGGGAGGGGAGGAGATGGGAGCAGTCCATCAGAAAGATGCGGGGGAGGGGGAAATATGGTCATTGAGTGTGGTGGAACCTAGCTGGGCGGAAAGAATGGAGTTTCAAGATGCACAAAGGGTGAGGGAAGGTCCCCAAGATGTCTTGGAGGAGGAAATGGAAATAGGAGGGAAAAAAGCTCAAAAGCGTAAAAATCTGCAAGGGATAGAAACAAAGGAAGATAAGGATAGCCAGAGTAAAGTGGAGCCTAGAGAGGAAGGGGTAGAGGGTAAAGTTGGAAAAGTATCAGGGAAAGTAACCCTAAAAGAGAAAATGGAAAATTTTGAGGACGCAGTGGGAGATGTTCTATTTTGGGTTGGTATTTTTCAGAAGCAGCATGGGGGGAGTAGTGAGGAACAGATAATAGAAAGATTAGAAAAAATGAACAGATAATAATGCAAAGTAGGGGAAAGGGGAAGGGAAAAGGAACCCTCGCGTCTGCCTATGATATAAAAGGTCAAAAAAATAAATATAGTGTACAACGGTGCAATAAAGGGAGGGGGAGAGAGCAAAATTGATACTAGGAAACAAAAGCACCCAATTTGACAGCACTCGTTGTATATGATGATGTAAAGGTGAATTACTTAAAATCTAATATTTTATTAATCTCAATTAAAATAGATGTCAAAACATTGAAACCCAAACAACCAACTGACATTGGTAACAAAACACACAAAACAGACAACAATACTTGATATTAGAACTGAAAACTAGGGGGATAAAGGAATTCTAACCTATCTGCTGAATGGCAGAAAAGGAAACTCACGAATATATAGGAGTTAACCCCCTAGTACAGCAATGATAAGGGTTAAAAAGCCTGTATAATTAAAACAGGTAACGTTGGACTGATAATGCACAAATCTATACCACAGTGAAATACCAGGCATATAATAAATAAATATTGACTCACTGCCACATGAGGTTATACAGACCGGGTGATATCCAATGTTGAGATGGTCTGATGTATCTGAACTCACTGAACCCCTGTAAGGAACACCAGTATGTCTAGAAAAGCTAATAGTTTAGCAAATCGGTATCAGAGATGTTACTCATGAATAACATGCACAAGAGCTCACAAAGTGTGATAATTGGCTCTGGGGCACGGATCTAGTCCGTATCCAGTTATAGCCCCTAATATAATGTGCCATGTATATACGCTAGTGCTGAGGAGACAAACACATTGCAGTGGGAAAACAAACAAACATGAAAGAGGGGGGGGAGAGTTTGACACACACAGCAGTTGTAATCAGCTGCTGTAACAGAACAGACAGGGTGGAGTGATAGCACATACCCAAATAGCACACCCTAAATGCAGCAAAGTTGTATCTACACAGCCAATATAATGGCAAGAAAAACACAGTGGTGCTGCACCTTGTACAATGCCCTTAATAGAGCATACAGTACCTTTGTTAAGTCTGTTCTTTGGTTGTTTAAACATACAGGGTAACTTAGCAGAATAAACAGGGTGGTGTGGTGGTACACACACAATTAAAATACCCTTAATACCACAAGATTACATCCACACAGCCAGCGTCATGGCTGAGAAAACACAGTGATGGTGTAGCTAGTACAAAACCACTGATAGAGCAAACAGTACCTCTATTAAGTCTTTTCTCTAGCGTGTAAACCTGCAATGTACCTTGTAGCAGTCAAACCAGCACTAAGCAGTGCCTCTCACCCTCTCACCAGCATGTTGACGTCATGACGTCAGTCCTGTAGCCGCCTCCCACCTGACGCACGTTTCGCTGGGGCGCTTTCTCAAATCTGCAAGGGATAGAAACAAAGGAAGATAAGGATAGCCAGAGTAAAGTGGAGCCTAGAGAGGAAGGGGTAGAGGGAAAAGTATCAGGGAAAGTAACCCTAAAAGAGAAAAGGGAACATTTTGAGGGCGCAGTGGGAGATGTTCTATTTTGGGTTGGTATTTTTCGGAAGCAGCATGGGGGGAGTAGTGAGGAACAGATAATAGAAAGATTACAAAAAATGATGTACCAAAGAAAACAGCTGACAAAAGAGCAATATGAAGAACTAAAAAAGGAGCATGTGCAGTGGGTTAAAATAAAAGAGGCTAGGGGAGAGGTGAGGGAGAAGGAGAGTAGCGAGAGCAATAGCTCGTCCCCACAAAAAAGCGTGGAGGGAACTAAAGCTAAAACAGTAGAAAGGAGTGAAAAGGGGAAAAGTGAGAATGACAGCTTGTCCTCACAAAAAAGTCAGATAAGCATGGAGGGAACTAAAATACCGAGAAGTGTAAGTGGAGTAAGTGGGAACGAAAGGGAAGAAAAGGCAGGTAAAAAAGGGATTGTACAGGCAAAAGAGGAAAATTCTGCGGGAGATAGTAAGGGGAGGAGCACCAAGGGAAAGGATGAAGTAGGGCTTACAAAGGTAGAGGATTTGCACAATCGACTTGCGAGGGGATTTGGGCAGAGATATTGGGACGTGAAAGAGGCAAGGAACGGGTATGAAAAAAATGTGAGTTCTGGGATCCAGCTAGAGGAAAAGAAGAGAGGTTTGGAAGTTATGGAGGAAAAATTAAAACAGATGATCGCATCACTTGAGTATAGAGAAAGGGTTTTTGTTTTTTAAATGAAAGAATCTTGAAGTATATGGTTCTTATCTTTGTATGATGTTTTGGTTATAGGGTTTTTTCATAAAGTTATGGTTTATTTCCCCTTCTGAAAAGTTAATATATGTTTTGGAGAATGTACGAAAAGCTTAGTGTAGGACTTGGGAAGTAATTCATGCTTAGGTATTGTGGTGTTTTGTGTTTTTTTTTGGCAATGTAAGGAATGTATAGTGATATTTTCTGTTTATTACTGGTTGTAATTAAGTGAATTGTTAATAAAATTTAAAAAAAAAAAAAGTTTGAAACATGTCTGTGAGTGGGTTTAATGGCTTTGCATCTCATCTCATCCCAGCCTTTGTCTAAAAGCTGTGTTTAAAACAGCATGCATTGGCTTGAGGATTTGCTTGTGTAATACGAGCTTGAGACAAAAGGTGGCACTGAGTTTTCTTAGAGAAGTTGCTGGGATATAAGAAGTGAGTACACTGGCGACACACTTTATTTGAGCTCGGCTAGTCCCGCGAATTCGGGTATACTCGGGTGTATTGAGGTTTGTGACTGTTTTCTGCCCGAGTGCATTGTGTTATTTTCCCGGCAGGGATTGAAGCATTTTATTCCGGCTAGCTACAATACTGCAATGCCGTGTAAAAACACATGAGGGCGCTTGCGAGCTGTTCTCTTGAAGCCGTCCCCTATAGTGAATTGTAATGCAGTATATATACTGTATATATATATATATACTGTATAACAACAGCCCCTATAACCCCTAACATACAGTACTGTACAGATACAGTACTGTATATGCACATACTGGGGGCGAGATGTGTTTGCAGCAGAGAGAGATCCGCTGCTCTCTCTGCGCAAACAGCGACACATTATCAGCCGCCCGTCAGCCAGGCATGAACCCAGGCTGGGAAGGCAAACGCAACGGGGCTTGTCAGAGGTGAGGAGCGGCGCATTCCAGGTATCTGCCAGGTACATACTGGGTATTTGCTCGAATAAAGTGTGTCGGTGCCGTATCTGCCTGGACGTGAGGCAGTGCAGAGTGCACCAATGAGATACGGGGTAACTCCCGATGACGCCACAGACATGCGCAGTCACACTGGAGAGGCGCTACTTGCCAGGAGTTCTCTCCTCTGCTGGGGGATGTGGGGGAGGTGCTCATTTCCCAACCCACACGAATAAACCTGAAGTCGCATAACCATTCCTTGCTAGACTGGATTCTCTCCTCAAACCCCAGCAGAATCCAATCCTCTGGCATCCTTCCTGATATTTTCAGTGACCATGCAATAGTGTACTGTGTAAGGAAAATTAAACCGCCCCATTCAAGCCCTAAAGTTCTCCTCACTAGAACATTTAAAAACTTTAACCCACAACAGTTTCTGGAGGACCTTACCAACTGCCCATGGCACAGAATCGATTTAATTCCCGACCCTGATTCTGCGCTCGACTATTTCCAATCCGAGTTCTTAAAACTCTGCGATACCCATGCTCCACTACGCAAAATAAGGGTACGGGGGGCCCACCTTCCATGGGTTACACCTGACCTTATAGTACTCTACCAGTTCAGGGATGCCTTGTGGAAAAGCTACAAAGTAACTGGCACTACCAAGGATCTCAATCACTACAGATGCCTGCGGAACGTGTGCACAAGGCAAACAAGGTATGCAAAAGCACAATATTACTCTGACAATCTCCACCAAAATACATCAAACCCAGCTAACTTCTGGAAGGTTATCAATAATATATTCCAGGCTCCTAACCATCAACAACCAAGTAATATCACTAAGGGGGATATTACTCTGACAAACCCCACTGACATTGCAAATGCATTCAATGATTACTTTGTGGGGTGTGCCACTAACTTTTAAGCGAAACGCAGCACAAACCCCAAACCTGAATCTCATCCTGGGAGTACCCCTATAGTCCCACCCCCTCCCAACACTGCCCACAATTTTCAATTTAGCCCATTATCTGAAGAGGAGATTACACAAGTGCTCCTCAAACTAAAACTAAGCAGCCAATGTGGACCAGACTTACTACAATCTAGGTTCCTACGACTTGGTGCCCCAGCCATTGCCAAACCAATTGCGTCCATAGTCAACTCTAACCTGTCTGCAGGGCATACCCCTAAGACCTGGAAAACTGCCAGAGTTTTCCCAATCTTCAAAAGTGGGGACAAAAACACTGTCTCAAACTACAGGCCAATCTCACTTCTCCCAATTCTATCCAAAGTTATGGAAAAATGTGTCCACTCCCAATTAAGCGATTTCTACACCAAGACAAATTTCCCTATCCAATTCCAGTCTGGGTTTCGTCCCAAACACTCCACCGTAACTACCCTGCTAAAAGTTTGCAATGAAATCCAGTGTGGAATGGAACGGGGACAACTCACTGGTGCAGTATTCCTAGATTTTGCAAAGGCTTTTGACACAGTTGATCATGTTATCCTGCTTAACAAACTCCAGAGCTCTGGAATAGGGAAACATGCTTTAAACTGGTTTCAGTCCTACCTATCAGGAAGATCCCAACATGTGTCCATCTCAGGCTCTAACTCCAACCCCCTGGATATCACCTGTGGTGTCCCGCAAGGCTCCGTTCTGGGGCCCCTACTCTTCTCAGTGTTCATTAATGATCTTCCCACAGCTTGTAAGGAAGCCTCAATACACATGTATGCAGATGACACAATCCTGTATGCACACAGCCATAGCCTCTCTGACCTACAACACATACTTCAGTCTGACTTTTTGAGACTCGAAAACTGGATTTCCCAAAACAAACTGTTTTTAAACACTGACAAGACTGTAACAATGGTATTTGGGACCAAGACTAAATTTGTAAAGCTTCCAGTGACTGAGCTCCTGATTAGAACCAACGCTAAAACCACCCTAACACCTGTCACTAGTTTTAAATACCTGGCCTTATGGTTTGACTCCCACTTAACATTGGGATGCACATTGATACCCTGACAACCAAGACCTATGCCAAACTAGGAGTACTTTACAGGAACAAATCCTCCCTAAGTCTCCTGGTCAGAAAGCGTATTGCACAGCAGATGCTAATGCCAATTATTGACTATGGAGACATAGTATATGGCTCGGCTCCTCAAACCCACTTTAGCAAACTTGACACCCTCTACAATTCAATTTGTCATTTTGTTCTCCAATGCAACTACAACACACATCACTGCGAAATGCTCAAAGAACTAGATTGGTCATCACTAGAGTCTAGGCGCAAAGTTCACCTTTCCTGTCTCACCCTCAAATACTTTCTGGGCAAGCTACCCAGCTACCTGAACAAGCTCCTCACCCCTACCACATGCAGTACCTATCACCTGAAATCAGACTCCAAAAGACTATTCATGGTCCCAAGACTCAACAAAGTATCCGGACGTTCCTCCTTCTCCTTCCGTGCACCCCAAAACTGGAACAACCTACCAGAGACTCTCATATCCACCACCAGCTTAAGTTCTTTCAAATCTAAGGCTGTCTCACACTTTAATCTGGTCTGTAACTGTTTCATACGCTCATAATATATATTTTCTTTAACTGTGCATGCAATGTCTTGTATATAATGTATACCTTGTTCATTTATGTAACTGTATTTGTAACCATGTATTATTTTGTTTTACTCTGTGCCCAGGACATACTTGAAAACGAGAGGTAGCTCTCAATGTATTACTTCCTGGTAAAATATTTTATAAATAAATAAATTCTGACACTTAAACTTACTGCTCCGGCTTGCTACAGCATTAAGCGACACAACTATTTATAGGGTCACTCCCAATGATGCCATGCGCATGCGCACACACCAGAGTGAAGTAGATATGCCAGCACTGCCCTCTTCTGCAGGGGAGGACGTCCCTGGATACAACTATACAATTGGATTCTGCACTGTGATGTTTTAACAGACCTACGCAACAGGTATATTTACTATGCACACTCCTGTTTGTTATCTATATTTGGTAGATTTTCACCAGGTGATTATACTCATGGGCCTAATTACACATCCTTTTTAAGCGTGCATGTTACCCTGCCTACCCCACCACTCCCAGTAGAAGGCTCTTGGCCGAAACGCGTAGGAGCAGGTGCAGTAGGCAGGACCCCCTGATTTGTCCCCCCCTAGGGACACGTTATCATGTTCTGAGCGGTTGCTCCTTGTCTCCTCCATGCTTTTGCAGGGTGCCTGACATTTGGTGATGTATGACAACCAGCATATAAGTTTTTGAGGTGTGCTTTTCCAGGCTGTATACTTTGTGGCCCTATCATATATTGCCATACTGTGTCACTTCAGACATTCCCTGAGATTGTGTGGGGATAATAATGTATTGATGTTATGTGATTTGACCTTCTGGCCATAGCCACTTCAATTTTGGCTTCTTGTCTGTACCATTTTGTTCACCTTGTCAGGTACATCAGAGTGTATTTTCTGTCAGAATTGGCAGGGTTTTTCTTCCATTTGGAATTTATTGCTGGAGGATTTATGTCAAGTCTTAAAGTACAGGGGATCCATGCCTTGTTTTAATTATTCTTTGCTTTCTTTTATTTGTGTTCTGTGACAGTTATGTAATAAAGATTTTGTGAATTTATACTTCTAAAGGTATACTAGAGTGCTTTTATTTGGGGCTTTATCTTCTCTTACTATATTATATGGCCCATATAGCACCACTGACTTATCACTGTATATTGATATAGAAGTCGGTATTTAGTTACATCTATTAATCTTGTGGATGCGGGGTCCCTCCTTTCTCTCATAAATTATTCATTATACTACTCTGTTAGTTTTCTGGATCCCAGCTCCCTTGATTTACACTGGCGACACACTTTATTTGAGCTCGGCTCGTCCAGCGAATTCGGGTATACTCGGGTGTATTGAGGTTTGTGACTGTTTTCTGCCCGAGTGCATTGCGTTATTTTCCCGGCAGGGATTGAAGCATTTTATTCCGGCTAGCTACAATACTGCAATGCCGTGTAAAAACACATGAGGGCGCTTGCGAGCTGTTCTCTTGAAGCCATCCCCTATAGTGAATTGTAATGCAGTATATATACTGTATATATATATATACTGTATAACAACAGCCCCTATAACCCCTAACATACAGTACTGTACACATACAGTACTGTATATGCACATACTGGGGGCGAGATGTGTTTGCAGCAGAGAGAGATCCGCTGCTCTCTCTGCGCAAACAGCGACACATTAAAAATTATTTTAAATACAATTTTATTTATAGTGTAGATGTGCAGGGGGTCTCGGGAGCTGAACCGCACTGGTTTTAGGTCTGGGGACCCCCTGCTCCCCGAGATACAGGCCCCTTTATGAGGTGCCGGTATCCCTCTGCGTTAAGGGCCCGATCACGTGACCACGGCCAGTTAAAACAAGCAGAGCAGAGGGATACCGGCACCCCCAAAAGGGGCCTGTATCTCGGGGAGCAGGGGGTCCCCAGACCTAAAACCAGCGCGGTTCAGCTCCGGAGACCCTCTGCACATCTACACTGTGAATAAAACACACACATCATTAAAGAATCATTCTTTACCTTAGCGGCTATGCGCTACGGTAAAGAAGCAGCATTTCTGTATTTTTAATAATATTGTACAGTGAGCAGGGGGTTCCCTGAGACAGAAATCTAAACTCAGGGGACCCCCTGCTCCTGCACAATATTATTAAAAATACAGAAATGCTGCTTCATTACCATAGCGTATAGCCGCTAAGGTAATGAAGGGGTTAAGGCACAATAAACAATTAATACATTCAATACATATTTTTCATGTCAGTGTTAAAACTCCCTGCCTTCTCTCTAATCTATGTAAAAAACCCTCCCCCTATTCTCGCTTTTAAAACTCCCTGCCTTCTCTCTAATCTATGTAAAACCCCCTCCCCCTATCCCCCTATTGTGTGTGTGCGTTAAGCTTCCCTGCAATCTATGTAAAAAAACCTCCCCCTATTGTGTGTGTGTGTTAAATCTGCCTGGCCTGTGTTTCTGAGTGCAGTGTACTGTATGTAAATGTGGGGAGGGGGATCCCGTGTAAATAACCACACCCACCCCCGCTACCCACAATAAAACAATCACACAGCATCCCCGCAATACATACATAAATAAATAAATAAATAAATACAAATAAATACATTTGAAATAAATTTTTATTTAAGTGAGAGTGCAGAGGGATATCGGGAGCTGAACCCACTGGTTTTAGGTCTGGGGACCCCCTGCTCCCCGAGATACAGCCCCTTTATGAGGTGCCGGTATCCTCCTGCGTTTAAAGGGGCCCGATCAAGTGACCCGGCCTGTTAAACAAGCAGAGCAGAGGATACCGGCACCCCAAAGGGGCCTGTATCTCGGGGAGCAGGGGTCCCCAGACCTAAAACCAGTGCGGTTCAGCTCCGGAGACCCTCTGCACATCTACACTGTGAATAAAACACACACATCATTAAAGAATCATTCTTTACCTTAGCGGCTATGCGCTATGGTAAAGAAGCAGCATTTCGTATTTTTAATAATATTGTACAGTGAGCAGGGGGTTCCCTGAGACAGAAATCTAAACTCAGGGGGCCCCCTGCTCCTGCACAATATTATTAAAAATACAGAAATGCTGCTTCATTACCATAGCGTATAGCCGTAAGGTAATGAAGGGTTAAGGCATAATAAACAATTAATACATTCAATACATATTTTTCATGTCTGTGTTAAAACTCCCTGCCTTCTCTCTAATCTATGTAAAACCCCCTCCCCCTATTCTCGCTTTTAAAACTCCCTGCCTTCTCTCTAATCTATGTAAAACCCCCTCCCCCTATCCCCCTATTGTGTGTGTGCGTTAAGCTTCCCTGCAATCTATGTAAAAAAAACCTCCCCCTATTGTGTGTGTGTGTTAAATCTGCCTGGCCTGTGTTTCTGAGTGCAGTGTACTGTATGTAAATGTGGGGAGGGGGATCCCGTGTAAATAACCACACCCACCCCCGCTACCCACAATAAAACAAATCACACAGCATCCCCGCAATACATAAATAAATAAATAAATAAATATAAATAAATACATTTGAAATACATTTTTATTTATAGTGTAGATGTGCAGGGGGTCTCGGGAGCTGAACCGCACTGGTTTTAGGTCTGGGGACCCCCTGCTCCCCGAGATACAGGCCCCTTTAGGGGGTGCCGGTATCCCTCTGCGTTTGAAGGCCCCGATCACGTGACCGCGGCCTGTTAAACCAAGCAGAGGGATACCGGCACCCCCCAAAAGGGGTCTGTATCTCGGGGGGCAGGGGGTCCCCAGACCTGAAACCAGTGCGGTTCTGCTCTGGAGACCCTCTGCACATCTACACTATCAATAAAAATGTATTTTAAATGTATTTATTTATATTCATTTATTTATTTATTTATTTAGATTTATTTATTAATTGTGCTGCTGCTGCAAGTCCTAAACTCACACCAAGGGCCAAACACCCCCCTCACCCCCAATAAAAAAAATTCACGCACAGCAGCCCCACAATTAATAAATAAATCTAAATAAATAAATACACGAAGAGAAATAATTATATACTGTATATATATACTGGATATATATACAGTATATATATAATAACAATCCCTATACTGTACATATACAGTATATACTGTGTATATATATACTGTATACATATATATATATATATATATATATATATAAGTATATATATAGATACTGTATATAGATATATACAGTATATAGATATATACAGTATACAGTATATATACACACAGATGATGAACCAATATACAAATACATGTAGAATGGTTATCAAAATCATACTGTCCTACAAATAACACTTCTCTATACAGACAATAATAATAATCCATTTAATAATCCTAACTGATTTTACAATACTGTATAAAACATAACATTCCAACCCACACAGTACATTGCATTTACATTGTATAAATGATGCATAAAATCTATGCACCATATACATTCTGCAAATTAATGTTAACAATATAATTGCAAGCTACTCTACCAGTTAATACAAACACTTCCAAACAAGTCAACTATTTTAACCAATCAAGTAAACAAAAATAAATATATACTGTAAGTACCAACCAGAAAACACAATTTAAAACCAAAGCTAACCCTTACAATACCAAGGATTACATCTACAGTATCTAATTGTAAAAAACCTTATTCTTTATACACAGCATTGCAATACAGTACATTCCCTGTATCTCCCTGCCTTCAGTGTAATCTGTTTAAAGCCCCCTCCCCCCTAATGTTTCTGTTAAACAGATTACACTGAAGGGAGAGAGATGTAAAGGCCTAAAGCCCCCTCCCCCCTAATGTTTCTGTTAAACAGATTACACTGAAGGGAGAGAGATTTTACAGAAACACACATTAGGGGGGAGGGGGCTTTAAACAGATTACACTGAAGGCAGAGAGATGTTTCTGTTACCAGTAAATCCCCCTCCCTGCTGTCAGTGCAGTGTATGTAAATGTGGGGAGGGGGGGGACCCAATGTGCATACTGTGAGGTCTAACCACCCTCACCCCCTACCCACATACCGTTACTCCCCCCCCCATCCTGGCCATGGCCCCTCCGCTTCTGCAAAACAGACACAAAAATTAAAACATACAGTACAAAGTAATGTCCCCTAACCCCTTAATCACCATAGCGGTTATTAACCGCTACAGTCATGAAGGGGTTAACCCACCCTCACCCACCACTCGGGATGCCTACATACCCTCCCACACTAACCCCCCCCGTGAGGCCTAACCACCCAGTCAGTACCCACAAGGGAGGCCTACCCACATACCGTTGGGGAAACACCCCACCCCCACCCCAGTACCCACAATAAAAACAGTACAATGACACACAATAAACAGCATTGTATTTATTAAATACATTACCCACCCCCTGTGCCCCCCCATAAATACAAGATTTATCCTTTTACATACAGGGTTCATAACGCAGCCCCACGCTAGTCCCCGGTGGGCTGGCAGGGCACCCGGACAGACCTACAGTTTACCAGCAGAATTCCACAGGTTCTGGAGGCCTGCTGGTGGATCCTGCCAGCACCATGGCCCTCAGGTGGTCTCCTTGGGTCACCGTGGGACACAATTGGGTCCCCACTGTAGGCCCAAGGATGTCTGGGAGCCCCGGGTCAAACCCACAGGTGTCTGCGGGGCCTCGGGTGGTTCCCATGGGGGTCTGGGGAACTCACGGGTGCTCACTACGGGTCCGCGGTGCCCCCACAGAAGTGGGACCACACAACATCATCCCCGCACCTACGGGTCGGAGGTTCCCCCACAGAAGTGGGACCACACATCGTCATGCCCGCAGACTACGGGTCGGAGGTGCCCCCACAGAAGTGGGACCACACATTGTCATGCCCGCATGTGTCACCCGTGGAACCACCAGCCTGATACCCTTTAGAATACCCAAGGATTCCCCGCGGGTGGTCTCCAGAGGTCCCACGCAAAACCACGGAATCAAACCCTGAATGTAAAAAAAATAAACCAAAATAAACCTGGCCTATACATTCAATACATACACCCTCCCCCCCAACACCTACAGTACAATAATGTGCAAAATAACTATTATCCAGATATGGATAATAGATTAATTGCCCATTATTAAAAACATTAACTAGCATACAGTATACAAATAAATAAAGT
>WSYH01004963.1:0-38321 GCA_036426205.1 Ascaphus truei
AAAGACTTAAGAAAAATTAATTTTACTATACAGTACAGTATATTATACAGTACATTACAGTACTGTACTGTATATACTGTAGTATTAAATAATATTCTTATAAATGTGCATTACTCATGTTTCCCCATGTTTTACAAAGGTTTTCCAAATGGTTATCCAATTTCAAGCTGCCAAAATAACTTAATAAAGACTGCATTACTGTATGTATTATTCCTAATTATTTTTATATTTGTATTTTTTGGTTCCTGATAAAATAAAATAAATATTTATTCACTTTCCTGCGAATCATAATCATTGACAGCCACCCCTACAGTGCACCAATGAATTATTTTATTTATTTTTTTATAAAATATTTTACCAGGATTTATATATTTTTATTTTAAAGATATAAAAGAATGTACTGTATTGTATTAAAAACATGTGACTGTAAACCATGGTGACTGACAAATATTTTCACTCTCTGATGAAATACTGTATCAGTGTACTCTCAATTCTCACAGTGCTGTGCACATCAGATTTACATTTCAAATTCGAAAGGGGATTTTTCAAAGCATTACCGTTCAAACAACAGGCCTCTAAGGGTTGGGGGAGGGGGATGGTGTGATGAGACGCAGGCGTGCTGAGTGTTTGTAGCTCGGCTATGGGCGGATTAAGAACACAATGCAATATGCAGAAGATCAACGACCCAGTGGAGAGAGGGTGATGGTACTGTAGGCTAGGGTGACTCAGCCGATTGACGCTTGGCTAGGGAGAGATTAAAAACTCTGGAGGTGTGTGGCTGAAATAGTTAACAGCAGTGTCATTTCAAAAGGCAGTTCATCATAATAATTTGATGAATAAACCCCCAAAGACAACCCCCAAATACAGTACATAAAAAGCAAGTCACTTTAACTCCCTGTGCCCCATGCACCAAAAATGTTTTGTGGTAGAAGAATTTAATAAAGGCTGCAGAATGTATTATTGTGTGTTGATGGTTAAAATTGCTGTGCACTTTAAATGTTTCAATATTGTAAATAAATGTTTTTGTACTGACTCCACCAATAAAAGACCATGTTGAATTGCCTCACATTGTTTCCATTTGCTCCTTTGCCAGTGTAACAAATGTACTCTAGAGGCTTGCTGTATACAGGATTTATATATTTTTATTTTAAAGATATTAAAGAATGTACTGTATTGTATTAAAAAAATGTGACTGTAAACCATAGTGACTGACAAATATTTTCACACCCTGATGAAATACTGTATCAGTGTACTCTCAATTCTCACAGTGCTGTGCACATCAGATTTACATTTCAAATTCGAGAGGGGATTTTTCAAAGCATTACCGTTCAAACAACAGGCCTCTAAGGGTTGGGGGAGGGGGATGTGTGATTAGACGCAGGCGTGCTGAGTGTTTGTAGCTCGGCTATGGGCGGATTAAGAACACAATGGCAATATGCAGAAGATCAACGACCCAGTGGAGAGAGGGGGATGGTACTGTAGGCTAGGGTGACTCAGCCGATTGACGCTTGGCTAGGGAGGGATTAAAAACTCTGGAGGTGTGTGGCTGAAATAGTTAACAGCAGTGTCATTTCAAAAGGCAGTTCATCATAATAATTTGACGAATAAACCCCCAAAGACAACCCCCAAATACAGTACATACAAAGCAAGTCACTTTAACTCCCTGTGCTCCATGCACCAAAAATGTTTTGTGGCAGAAGAATTTAATAAAGGCTGCAGAATGTATTATTGTGTGTTGATGGTTAGCATTGCTGTGCACTTTCAATGTTTCAATATTAAATAAATGTTTTTGTACTGACCACCAATAAAAGACCATGTTGAATTGCCTCACATTGTTTCCATTTTCTCCTTTGCCAGTGTAACAAATGTACTGTAGAGGCTTGCTGCACTGTTTTTTAACTAGCTGGTCGCGCAATTGGCGTAGGAACTACGGCAATTGGCGTGGGAACTAGGTCAATTGGCGTGGGAACTTCTGTTCTAGGGCACCTAGAAATAAAATTCATTTTGCCCCTAGATGTTAGGAACCTCCTCAATTGACCCCAACAGGGTCCCAGCAGTAATGGCGGCGAGAAAGGGTCACGCCGGCGAGGAGGGTCCTACCATTGAGCGTAAATGGCGGAGAAAGCTTTGAACCGGCTAAGTCAGAATGAGCAGAAACCTGGACCCCACAACTCCGGTTCTGTTCGACCTAGAGGGCTCATATTCGGTGACCATGTAGTCCTAGTTGCGGCAGGATTTCATGGCAAATTGCGACCCTCTCGTGGCAACAGAACGGAGTCAGGGTGATGTTAAAGTTCAGGTTTCTGCCATTGACTTGCATGGCAGAAAAAAAGCCACTTTGGTAATGTGCTTTTAAACTGTCTTTTTGTATCTCCGGTTTCGGGGGTCTTGGAAGGCTGATATTTTGCCACTGTGGCAAGGGTCCTCCGGCATGAGGACCAGGTAAATTTCAACCAGCTCAGACCCACAGAACGGGTTATTTTACATTATATTCGTGCAATTGGCGTGGGAACTACTTAGGGCCGCGGTCAAGTTCACGGGCAATTGGCGTGGGAACTTCTGTTCTAGGGCACCTAGGAATAAAATTCTTTTTGCCCATAGATGTTAGGCACTGTATACCACTGTACAGTATACTCATATATTTCTGCTACAGTCGTCTTCTTATCTGTTCCAGCATTAATTTCAGAAAAAAATAAAAACTGTATGCATGACAGCAGTCTGGTTTAGTATATGGACTTGACATGATGTTCGGTGTATATTCATTCAGCAATTGTGCAGGCATAGCAATGTAGAATAATGTCCATAAACTTCTGTTTTGAGATTTTAATTATGAAATATCTACATTTATAATGTCTTCAGCGACCAAGGTCAATTTATAATGGATCTGTAGTGGACAATATTTTTATCTGTTTTTTAAATACCTGCACATACTACCCACGGGATAGTTTATGCAAAGAGATTCACTTTTTCCATCTGGCGGATATGCGCAGAACTGCACCCAAACAACTCAGAACCCAGGTAATTAAGGGAATCAACAACGGTAAACAGACATGTGATTGGCAGCCCACATGGAAGATTAACGAGATAATGTCACATGGAATACAGCAGACTTTATGGAAACGACTCAGACAAATGATTGGATATCGGCCGCTGTATGTGTATGTTAAATTTAGATCACAGATACTTATCCTATATTTGTATTTACAGTGTTTTGATCTACAGGAAGGCAAACAAAAAACCCCAGTGAAACATAATCCAATGGCGGGAAAAAAGTTAAAAAAAAATAATTCCTGACTCCATATAATGGCAATTAGATTTCTTCCTTGATCAATATCCTTCCTATGTTTACTTATTTCATATATCACTGTAAACAAATCCTTTCTAAAAAGGTGTTCAACCTTTTTTTGAAGATATCTATTGTATTTGCCATCACAGTCTCCATGGAGAACCATTTCCTTTGTTGCTGGTGACATTTCCTGACCTCCAAATTTAAGGGATGACACTGTGTAGTTTGTACTGCTCTTGGGATGAATATTTCTTTTAAAAGCTTCTTGTACAATCCCCAAATATATTTGTACATAATTATCATATCCCCTCTTAGATGCCTCTTTTCTAATGTTAACAAATCTAATTTAGCTAGCCTCTCTTCATATGTCACATGTTCCATCCCCTTGGTGGCCTAATAGAGCCATATGCTGTCATCTTCTCTTTTAACCTTAATTTCTTGATTTCAGCAGCTAATCTTTGCATTGTCTCTGTAAGTAAGTATACTAGGTTTGTCTTTGTATTGCACACAAGTCCCATATACTTAATATTCCGGGTTGCATTGTGTGTTTTTAGACACTATTTAGATTGTGCTCTTAGCAAAAGATTGTTTAAAAAAGGAATTAAACATACAGTATTACTTCCTTCCTCAAGGCTGCTGCTAACACCACCATGACCTTTGTAAATACTCTTGAGGCTGATGTTAGGCTGAATGGTAGAGCTTTAAAGGGAAAATACTTGACTTCTTGGAGGGTTTAAATAACAAATCAGAGGAATCTTTGATAAGCTTGAAGGATTGTAATATGAAGATATGTGTCTCAAGTCTATTCAAACAACAAAAAAAGTATTGGGTAAAGTTGATTGCAGTGCTGCCTGTCTCCAATCATAAATGCTTATGGGCAATGCTCTGATTTAGATAATTCAAATCTATAACTGGTCTGTAAAACCACCCACAGACAGCTGTTTCAACCTGGCTATGCATCTTAACCCAGGCTGTGCTCAAAGCTGTGAAATGCTTAAGCTTATAGGGGACCATGTTAAAAGATTTTGAGGCAAAAGGTGGCACTGTGTGCTCATTTGCATGTCATTTCCCAGAATCCCTTGCTGCAGTGGAAGTGCTGTGTGATAATGGTGAAGGGCAGGGATTCAGACTTGTCTAAGATATGCAAATGAGCATACAGTAACAACTCTAAATACATTATGTGTATATTGGAATAGGATGGATATAATTGTCCTAAATAATTTGGTGTATATAATATGAAGGTTAGGTATTCAATACTGAACTGTGTCAGTCTCCCAATATATTACTGCAATTGATATATACATATTAATATTACATTTTAATATCAATGAAACTATATATATTTTTCAATGGTTAACATATGCAAAACGTTGTGTAAATTGTCTGTAATTTCAATATGTTGATTATTGCCATCTGTTGCTAATTGGTGCAAGAGAGGAGGTGCCTATATATAGTAGGGATAGATAGTATGAACATTAACCCCTGATGAAGACATCATTGTTGAAACGCGTAGGGTGGATACTATTGTAGAGAGGATCACACGAGTGAGAGGTCAGCGGTTTTCTCCAAAGATTGCATGATTGCCAGAGCCAGTAGCCAGAGAGTGGAATAGGCTACAACGTAGATGGTATAGGGACAGAGCTATTTCTAAGTTGAAATCTCACGTGACGAAAGTCAAACACCCCCCGTGATGCGGAAGCGGTGAGCAAGGTCGGGTAAGCAGGAGGAAAGCTGCGCATCTGGAGACGCTGAAGAACCCCTATTTTGGAATTTCCCCGGATGAATACAGTGAAGAGGGGTGAGTTAAACAGATGGGAGGAAAGGCAGAATAGCCCCTTCCCATCTCTCCCCCTCCCTCGTAATTGCGTTTGATTTCTCTGCACTGCCAGCAAGCAGTTTTGCCCCAGACCAGCCACCGAGAAGATCATCCTTGTGGGTAAGGTGAATAGTTACAATTTTTATTGCCTAAACATCTTATGTGCACGGAACTGTGTCTAAAGGATATAGTTAGTATTTTTTAAAGACTCACACACATTTCTATTGAAATAATATCTCCATATACAGCTCAGCTACAATGATCCTCTCTATGATTGCATACATTGCATGTTTTGTCAAGGTTGTATACCAGTTGTTGGTTACACAAGTTTTTTAATACATTTCATATACTGTATTATATTTGTCTCAGCAATGCACTAATTGGTATATTGAATCGGGACATTTGATACAGCAACCAGTGGTTTGGTGATATATTCTATGGATACAATCTTGGTCACATGCTGATTGAGTCCAAATATTTAATATAGAGACAAGTCTTTTCTAGCCACTAAAGTCTCTCTGTTCAATTTTTGGTGTGGGAAACTTAATTTACAATTTTTTCCTCCTACCTGCATGGTTTATATTTTTTGTGCATAGGTCACCTATGCCAATTTTCCATTCTCACCGTGGTGGAGTCGTGGACCTAATTGGCTGCATTATATATAGGGAAAGGTAGTAACTGGTAGCACCTCCTCCAGCCCTTTATATTGATTCACTGTTGTCATTATATGGTATTGATAATACAATTTTGTTTGCGCTTATTGTTCTTTTTCACTGCACATTTTCCACTTCACAGAATAGCAGCACTTAATTGTTAATCGTTAATTATGGCCACTGTGCCACTGCGCCCCTGCCACAAGAATCTATATTTTATATGAGCAGTAATAGAGGTCTCAATTTGAGTAGTATATTTTCAGATAATATTAGATTAGAGAGCACAGTAGAGGAAGAAGACTTAGAAACACAATTTATTGCTTTAGAAAAATTGTTAATTAAGGAGATCAAAATTGAATGGGATGTATTTACCTTAGAACAATATTTAGCAGCCAGTAAGAATTCCTAGGGGTTTAAGGATTTTCAAGGATCCAACATTGGACCTTGGAAATCCCACCTTTTTGGAAAACTGAAATAAAATATTGGACCAAGCATCATTTGATTTGATGAAGCTGTTGATTGAGCATAGAAAAATAAGTTTAAAAGCATTGAATACAGACATAAATGCAATACAGGTTAAATTGGAAACCCTCCAAGACATGGAGGAGTTTAAAGAAATTGAGAAGAAAGTTAAATTAAGAACTGATAGAGTAGAGAAACAATTAAGTTAAAACAATAAAAGTTTAAAAGGGATAAAGAAGATTATGAGACAAAGACATATAGAAATTGGAAACAAAATAGAACTGAAACACGAGAGTTAGAAAGTACGAATCCTTCAAATAATCCACGGGACATCAAAATGTCAATCATTCTAAATATCATAATCCAAAAAGATATTTTCATCCATTTAAAGAATACCAAAAAAGATACACTAACGATAGAGACAGACATGAATCAGGGGGATATAAGAATCATAAAAATAGTTGGAGGGGTCATGTGAGAAGAGATTCTTACAAACCAACACATCATGATATGACTAATGAAAAAGATGAGGTGTTTGCAGAAATTCAACCATCCACCTCATCTTTTTTAGATAAGAGAGAGAAGGACAGGGTGGGAGAGATAGGAAGGAGCGGGAAAAGGGAAATAGGGTCACACAAAAGCAATACACCAGTGAAGAGAGGCAGAGAAAGCCCACAAAAGAGGAAAAAGAGGAGGAATACAAGCCTCCAAAAAAACAACAGACAGAATAGTAACAACGAATAATGGGATTTTTAATTTAAGTGATGTGGTGTTGACCCCAGGTCAAAATGAAGTCCTCAAGAGATGTTTGGCCTTCGCACCTACTCATAGAGTAAATACATTTAACACTTATATTGATATAGGGAAATTCGCAAGAAACCTAACATTGAAGAAATATTTCTTTAAACAAAATGTAACTCGTGGCTGAATCTGTATGCACATTGGAACCGTTCCTACCACGGTATACCAAATTAATATAGCTTGTATTGTAGCATGGTCGTGGGAGGGGGGAGCTGGTTTAGAAACTCTCTTCCTCCTAGTAGGCTCACTTTGGTCCACTGGCTTATTCAAGAGCAGCATTTCTGTTGCCCACGGGACATTATTTATATCACTGTATTTTATATTTTGATACTATTAAAAGGTTTTTTTAACATCACTACATATTACTACATATTCAACTCACTATCTACTACCCATTCATCCATGTAAATAATTTTTCCACATATGAGTGATATTGAGTGCTTGTAAGTAGGGATTCTTTTCTGGATCACAGGTCTCTCTGGACCTTGTTATTCAGTTATTTTGTATCTTGATGACTTGCACCTAAAAAATAAAGTTTTTGGGTGGTCATAATACTGCATTTTTTTGCTAACACCATTTGATGACTCTAGGCTCATGTCTTCTATAGAGGAAAATATTTGGAAGTATATAAGTCAATGGGTATCCCCCTTGCCCTCCCCCCCCCCCTCCATTAATTGGAATTTCTTCCCCTTTACCACTTCCCCTGTCTGAGAGTTAATTGACAACTGAGTGGTAGCTGGGTAGGGGTAGAATCTGCCATAAAACATTAGAATACATATTAAGAGTTATCTATGTTGAGTGTTTCTATACAGGTATATAAACATTTTTGTATTGCAGCAGTCTACATTAAAATGTTCTGGACATACTTTGTAATTTACACATCAGAGTCTTGCTAATGAAAGTACACATTAAAACAAACTGTAATGGCTTAAAAATGACGAGTCCTTATCCTTTGTAATGAACATGTGGGAATATGCTGCCAACAAGTTTAAACAAGTAATCAGGTCTAGCACTTGTTCTATTTGAAGCAAAAGGATTTTGTGTACAATATTAATGTAGTTGTTATGTTTGGGAGATTATATCCCTGCATCCAGTACCAAGCAAACTACAGGCTTGTATATAATGATTCAAAAATGATTTGGATGAAGTTTATACAGTATAAAGTCTACTGTACCAATTGCCTCTTTTTCTGGTGAAACATCAATGTCAGTAGTTATTATGTCAATAATTTTCTAGACACTTAGGGTAATATGTATCAAGGCAAAAGTGGTGCAAATCTGGGGCAAAAACATTGGTCCAGATGTATCAAATAGAAAATCCTATTGATTTCAATGTGATTTCCTTCTTTGATACAACTGGTGTGATTCATCACCTGTAGAGCCAAACTGCTGTTCACTTTGTGCAAACACTAAGCAGCCAGCTCACCGGGCTCTCTATGCATAGAACACATAACACAGCACCTCTCCAACACTTTTGCTGGATATATTATGTGCCTCTGTTTTTAAGGAGTCTATTGAAAAATCTGTCTGTTGGTCTTAAGATTTTTTTTCTGGAAGCTGACGCCATCTAAACAGTAAAGAACAATGCATGTTGAGTATGACTGGGATCCCGGTTATGCAATTGGAGGAAACCCTGCACTAGAAATCTCCTGGGATGCCAGGAGGTATAGTGGTATCGCTACAGCACTGGAGCACCATCAGAGACACCAGAGAAAAAGCCCCAGAACTGCAGAAACCTTTGTCTATGCTACACATGCTTTTTATAAGCTTTAATTTATGAGTGCAGACTTTTTACACTACATGTTTAATAAATTGGTTTTACTTGCTATATGTGCAATATCTGTGTTACCATTACATTACCCCACAGGTGTCACCACTGCTGAATTAAGCGCACAGGAGCATTTGCTTTGAAACATGACCGTAATGGACACAACAAAACAAATAGCATAATGTCTAAGGTATTACAGTTGACAGTGTTATTGAACAGATTAGCTATTATGTTAACAGTTCATGTTTCTATATTTAAAATAGAGTAGAAGAATGAAAAAAAAAAAAAATGTTGTCTACAT
This sequence comes from Ascaphus truei, assembly GCA_036426205.1. Taxonomy (NCBI): domain Eukaryota; kingdom Metazoa; phylum Chordata; class Amphibia; order Anura; family Ascaphidae; genus Ascaphus; species Ascaphus truei. The sequence goes on from WSYH01004963.1 coordinate 9,087, forward strand.
TTACAATAATAAAGGCAACCATTTTACTGTGTTGAAAATCAAGCATAGTTTTTAAATGTTCAATTATTCTGTAACAGTGTAAAACTGATTATACTTGTAAACTTATACTTTAAAGATTCAGACAATTAGTACTAAATAATTTACCTAAAAAATTGTACCTGTACTGCCTACAGAAATGTGTATTGCTTTGAAATATTACAAATATTTATATATAAAAGTTCCATGTGCACTAGATTCTTTCTAGCATTATTCTACAGTTAAACTATGTATATGTTTTACAGTTCTCTACAATGTGTTAAAACAACCGCTGAGTTTTTATTATGCAAATGTTTTTGATCTGATTAGCTCCTTTCCTTTCTTTCTCCAACAAAAGGTGTCTGCAAGTGCTAATCAAAATATTGCAATTTACATATTAATTACATTTTATCTAATAATATTTCCTTCACACTGAGGATAAAAAGGTAAAATTAAACCATTTCTCTATTTTATTCGAGCAGCCATAGAATTTTGATCTCTCAAAAGAATGTGAAGAACTTAGAATGCCTTTAGGCAATTGAGCCTTGAAGTCACCATATGCATTGTCTCATATCCATATGTCTACAAGTTACAAATAGTATTACATGTACTGTATGCTTTACAAATATTCCTTTACAACCTGTACCACGCCTATTGTTTTCCTAAAATCTTCAAGCATAGCAAATGCTTAAATTGTCTTCAATCACCGTAAAAGCTCTGCCTTCTTAATACTTATACTGTGTTGTATGCCCGTGCTTTCCTGCTGTTCATTTGACTTAAATTGCCTTTAGCAAAGTAGTAAATGACTACTCAATATGTTATTTTATGAGTTTAATACTGCTCACTTTAATCATCAGTTAACAAAGAATCCCCAATGCACACCCAATATGAATAATTATTTAGTTAATTTCTACATTTTTTTCTTTTCATAAGTATTGGTCACTTAGTTCAATCTTGAGCCAAAACTTGTTAAGCCTGCAACCACGTAATGGTAGACCCTTTTGGCATCTACTTACACTGCCACTTTTACAGTACAGGCATACCCCGCTTTAAGGACACTCACTTTAAGTACACTCGCGAGTAAGTACATATCGCTCAATAGGAAAACGGCAGCTCACGCATGCGCCTGTCAGCACGTCCTGAACAGCAATACCGGCTCCCTACCTGTACTGAAGCTGTGCGCAAGCGGGGAGACTATAGAGCCTTTTACAAATGCGTTATTTACATCAGTTATGCACGTATATGACGATAGCAGTACAGTACATGCATCGATAAGTAGGAAAAGGTAGTGCTTCACTTTAAGTACATTTTCGCTTTACATACAAGCTCCAGGCCCATTGCGCACGTTAATGCGGGGTATGCCTGTATACTATGTTCTTTGTATTTTCCCCACTGCATAGAGAAAAGAGGAATTTAAAAAAAAAAAGGATATTGTCATTAGCATGGGATATATGACATGTATGCAGTGTCTAATGGGTTAAAATTTAGAAGCACATTCTAAAGTCATTAATTAAATTAAATTAATTAAAGTAATGAGTCATTCTTGACTCATTCAGTACTGTTCGTGTAATGCACCCCTCTCTCCTCTCTCCATTCTTAATATTTTTAAGGCACTGTGATAGTTGTGCGCATTTTGTTTTAAATCACAATTTGAATACGACTGCACACAATGTTTATTGTACTGCACTTCAATTCAGATGAAAAAAAATCCCCACAATGGAATAAATATGTGCATGTCTGGAAAAAAAAGTAATACCAGATGGAAAGAGAATCAAGCCATCTGAATATACTTGCTCAAATTCTTTTTACATGTACTGCATGTATGCAGAACATTAAATTACACTTTACTCACTGCCTAAAGCTATCACACTAATGCATTTTTAGAGCAAGTAGCAAATGATGCATTGAAAATAGTTACAGTATAAGATATTTTAGCTGGTAAAACCTCTTACGTTATGTATGAGATACTGTACCCACAGTTTGTAAGGATGGTATGTAAATATTAATTACAGCTTTGATTTTCCACGGAAGAATGAAAGTACAAAATATGGATCCAAATAACTTACACTGACATTAGTGTGTAAGAAACATTGGACCGATTATGCATTGCAATATGGAACTGCTGAGTGGACAAGAAAAAGACACATTAATTACAGTAAATTAGCCTCCAGTTACATCAACTGTACAGAAACCAATTAAATAGTTCATGAATGTTTTATCACAACAGTAACAAATAAGATTTTTTTAATATGTTGATGGGATATTGTTTCATAATATGAATTTAATGGACTGTGTGTGAGCGTATATTTTCTAATTCTTACAATATTCACATCACAACATGCAATTTTAATACAATTAATATAAAACTCATAATTGTGCTGTATCCTCCAGGCTGAATAATTCTGTGCCACTAATAATGAGTATCTGTAGCTATTTATGATTACCTGCCATTATTTGATTTGAAAAAAATAAAACCTTTTAACCATATACACATACGCGATTAAAGTTGATTTAGCTGATTTCCATTTACCATTGTGATTTTATAAATATTTTCGTTAGACAAAGGAAAACAGAAATCTGTTAGTCTGGGCAAAAATAATGAGCAGGTCAGTTAACTGAGCGCCTAATGCATTGGATTAGAGAAATGACATACTGTACTATACATATGTGGCACGCACACAATCCAATAATGGGTCCCCAGTAGTGCATGTTACATCCTCTTACCTCAGGATGACTAATGGCATAAAACAAAACTGTAAAAAGTTTACTATTAGTTGAACAGTCTTTAGGAACTCTGGATGTTATTCCTTTTTATCCCAGATAGACAAATCACACACAACATACAAGTAACATGGGTTCAAGCAAAGAAAGGTAGCACTGTGGGAAAGATGTATTTGATAAAGAGGTGACACTGCAAAACAGACGACAGTATATTATCAGTATGCACTAGCTAAAGTCAGAGTTTAGTCATGTGAAAGATATCTTTATACTTTACTCAATGATTGTCAGAAATGGCTATCCATACTCTGGAATGAAAGTGGTCAAAAAGCATGAAATAGATTCTGAGGGAAAGATGTACAGACAAGCTCAAATTTACATGTCTGGGATAAACAATGCACTCTTTCTGCAAATGTCACCATTAGGAGATCATCATACGACTCTGGTGTTAATGGAGTCAATGGACTCAAATATATTCCGACGCTTAGGCGGACAAACATCATATGATGCTTCTGCTTCTTCACTTTAATCTAAGGTTATGTCATTTTAAGAATCATCTGTGGTCTGTGTAATTTTCTAAATAATATTCATCCTACAGAGCAGGGTCACACATATATAAATGCTGAGAAGTAGTAGAAAAGCTATTGTCTATCTATAATAGATAATGATTGACAAGGCTTGTAGGGCTCATACATTAGCTCATGGTGCACAACCAGAGAAATCTTGAGCTTTAAGGACCTTATTTTATATTTTCCGGTGGTCATTGAAGTGAGGATTGCCAGCTGAAAATGGCCCAAATGGACATTTTGGACTATATAGAATTATCCCCTAACTGTGAAAGGCCAACCTATGTGAAACATATAACAAATGCCTTTTTAATTTTATTAATTAATTTAGCCTCATAAAACGGTATTAGGACTAAATTACAGAAGGATAGACTGCACACCGGAGAATTACATGGAGAACACAAACTTAAAGTACAGTATATAAATAATATGTCCAAGTGGTACATTAGGGGAGGAACCCTGCTTCAGCTAATAGAAATGTGTAATGGGTGGCAGTGCTCCGCTAAGATAGAGATACAACTAAACAAGTAAACGTAAATCCAGTTGTGGACACTCAGCCACCCTGCTGGATGATTTATGATATCTAATTAAAAACTTTATTTACAAAAATATTTAAAATGTGTTTTAAAATCGAAAAACGACTCGTAATAGTTCCAATTATCGGTACTATGTAAGTGCTGGGATCTGGTAAGTATCTATAAGGGCTAGGGATTACAGAACAGTCCAAAACTCTTTGCCAAAAAATACAAAAATAACAATAGTGTATCCCCACCAATATGGGTTTTCTTTTTATTTCTTCATATATGCTTCTGCGCTTCCTAAAACACCATTTCAATTCTGCAATGATCGAAGGACGATTCTCTTGGGTTGAGCAGCATATAATTTCACTATATTTTTAATATTTATTCACTAATTATTCTAAGATTATGAGCACTTATATATTACCACCATTAGATTCACTTTTGGTTGCATATGATATCCACTAAGAGACCGCCTAGTGTTTTTTCTTGTCTACACCATGGACTATATAGCTTAAATAAACAAACAATTCTACTACCAGGATACTATCAGGATATAATTCTTAGTCTAAGAATACTGTACATACTACTGTGATCCACATATATATATTTCTATCTATCTATCTATCTATCTATCTATCTATCTATCTATCTATCTATCTATCTATCTATCTATCTATCGACTTCAGTCAAATCCATGACAACATTAGTCAGAGCTAAATATGCCTTTTTTTTTTCTGGATGCAAAATGGTTTATGTGTATTCATATTCCGCATTCATTCTAGAGGAAAATACATGTAACACTGCATATAACTATTTAGACATTTTTATCACAATATATGTCAATATAAAAATACATTGTATTTTTTTTTTAAATGTACAAGAAATAGATGAAAACATATAATAGCAATGTTAAGAATTAAGAATATATACAGTAGCATGTTATTGTGTAAAAATAAACAATGGGCTAATATTAGAGGCACCTGTTGGCCCAGTTATGCTGTCAAAATAAACTTTACTTACCCACCTGCATCTCTCTTACCATCTATCACCTACAGAACCAGAAGAAAATGCAATTTGTTTACAGTCACACCAGAACCAAATATAAACTTTCCCAGATATTAGGTGTACACAGATGTTTGAAAAATGATTTCGCAATGACAATGTATATGAGAATTGCCTGCAGTAGGCTATTAACACATGACATATACAGATGACATCTTCCCTCAACTAATGCTCGAGGCAAATGATGTACAGTATGTTTGCACCATAGAAGCCATTTCTCATGTAGTATATTTTGGTGTTACAGATGAGAGCAATAACGTAGTTTATAATAAAACATGCATTTCCCCAAAGAATGGTGATGATTTTGAAGATACAACGTGTACTGTATAGCATAATATAGTAATTACTATTAAGTCATTTCTCATTTTAAATAGTTGATATATCTATGCTTGGACCTTGTTTTCAATGCATTTAAAATAGCCTTTTATGAATGCACTGTTACATTCCATACCAACAATAAGTCATATTTATCACATGTTGCAGAAAATTGGAGAATTGGAAATAACAGGATGTTATACATTTTTAAGAATGCTTCAATGGTAAGGTTTTCCAAAAACATATTGGAGGAATTGTAGTTATTGGAGCAAATAGCTTTCTATTTGCAAGCCAGAAGAATGACAAATTCTGAATTTTTATAAATGAATAACATATCAATCTATATCCAGATTGCCAGTCATAGCTTCTGACAGTCAAGGATTTATTTCTCATCCTAATAAATTTCCCCTAAGAGAAACTACACCAGATTCTTTAATGGAAAATAGCTACAAACCAGGATTATCTGAGCCTTTATCTGAGTCATATTGTCTTATCTTATCAGAAATGACTTGAAGGACTTGAACATGCACAGTCTGGGTGGAAGGAAAGAGAAGAGATGTGTGATAGAACCTTTTGAATAGTTCAAGGGTGTAACACTAGAGAAAAGGTCATGCTCTGAAGTTGTGGGAGGCGAAGGGGAAATATGAAAAGTACTTTTTCTCTGAAAGGGTAGTGGATTGATGTAACACTGTCACAGCAGAAGTGGTGAAATACAACTTGTTGGACCAGACACAAGATTAACCAAAATATGAAAAAGTATGGATCAAATGGGGGATGATATTTAACAAAAGGTTTGACAGCTGTCATACTTGGTGGGCTTAAATGATCCTTATTTGCTAACAATTCTCATGTTTCTATGCATATCAAGTGCATATGGATTAAATGATAAATTCACACATTTTCCATTGGTTCATCTTATTAAATGTGGTTTTGTTTATCTGAAACAGCTCTGACAATTAGCTATGATAATTGCAAGCCTCACTTCTCCACTTTGCTCCATTTTTTTTTTATGAATTACAATGTTTGATGCATTATATTTAAACCCAGTGTGATGCACCCTGATGCAGGGGCTTGATAAAGGTCCTGGAGGTCCGAAACGTTGCTCCATTTTTCCTGTACATAACCCCGGATGCTTGATTGATAAAATAAACCTTTTTTTACATTGGTTACCTACCAGAGAGTGCTGCAGATCTTTTTCTCTTGTCTATCTATCATTGCTGGATGGTGATCCCGGCTACACCGCAAGCACCCTGCTCCAAACGATAAGTTATTTGTCCTACTCTTGCCCAATTAGAGTGCCCTGAACATCTTTATGTATGTATGTATATTCACACACACTTACAGATGCAGCCAGATTATTTTAACAGTTTGCCTCAAGGAAACTGCAGCTGAAATGCAGCCTGACCACGGCCAGATCGAGGCTTCCACTCAGCCAAAAACTCCGTAAACAAAATGCGCATAAGGATTAACACAGCGGGACTCCCATTCAGAAGCAGGGACCCCCACTGTGTAATCCTGATGGGAAATCCCCATATGCTCTGTACTTGGCTGTGATCAGGCTACACCTGGGCCGTGGTTCACACGCACCAAGTGCAGGGCAGGATGGAGATGAATTTGGCTGCATCTGAACTGTCTGAGTTGATTTCCCTTTTATCAATGTAACCATGACTGCAACAGAACTATTATCACATTAACATCTCTTTGGTATGTCTGTCTGAGTTGATTAGTCACAAACCCTCCCTTATTTTGTATTGTCATGTGGTATTGTTAGAGTATTTAAGTCAGTCTATATTCAATGTGTTATATGGCTGTGTAACATATGAAGTGTCTGTGGAATTAAAAAAAAGGAAGTGAAATATACAAGACGAACTGGACTCAGCAGTTCATTAACAACACTTCAATTGTGAGAACTTGACTTGCTAAACGCTCTGACAATTTTTATACATCTAAAGACTAACTTTCAGTGCTACACTGCCCTCCCTGGATTGATTTATACAACTGCTCTTTCAACTTTCCCTTCTCATATCCTCCAAAACCTGGAACTCTCTCTTCCTACCTTTCTCTCCCTGCATCTCATTATGCCCTCCCTATTGCTTTTTCTGTTTGCTGTTTCCTCACTATTTTGTAAACTTTTCAATTCTCTCCAACGTCCCCCCTTTCCTCCTATCCACATTTCTTCAATTCCATGTAATTCCAAACTTTCCTTCCTCCACCTATGCTTGTTTCAAGACACTGCACCACTATTTACACACTTTTTCCCCAAACAACTTCTATACCCTTCAATAAAAATCACCACCACAAATCTTCTCACCTCCTCTCGCTCTCTACTCTTTCTGCCGCTGGGGATATCTCTCCTATGGTGTGTGTATATGGACCCATCTGTATACATACCTAATCTCTCCCATGCCTGAAACAATGGTTATTGTCCCACTCCCACAGTCAATCCTACAAACCATTGTGGCCAAGCACTGCCATTTCCTGCACTTATTACCTTGTCTGAAATCTCTGTAAATCTTCCAACACACAGTACCACTTAGATTGTATGCTCTCGAGGGCAGGAATTTCCTTTTCTATTGTATGTCTTTGCTGTACTTATTGTATTATAATTCCCTGTATTGTATTGTCTTTGCAAAGTGCTGAGTACACTGTGGACGCTATATAAATAAAGATATATATGCATGTCTGTACATGTGTTCTACCATAGAATCTCTGCGACATAGCACCTGAGTTGCCCCAAAGGCATCTCCATAGGTGAGACTCCACAATATGCCTTTACTACCCCGGTCCACTAAGCCTGCGAGGATGGGTTTAACAGCATGAGGACTAGTGCAACTTCAAAGATCGCCTGGAGTTAATCAGTCCCTTCCCCATGCATATCTAATGTGAGATACTGTGTGCAACTGTGCTGCTATTTTCATATTCTACCAAAGAATCTCCGTGACATAACACCTGAGTCGCTCCAAAGGCATCAGCCAAAGGATGTCGCCATTTGCTGCCGTTAACTGATGTTTGGTAATCTTTCAGCTTCTCTAGCCAATGTTTCAACATAACCTTCTTTATAGACTGTAAGCGTCTAATACATTTCAGGTCTATCCTAACTCCTATATCCAATGGTCCATGAATGTCTGTAAATTGAAAGTATAACCTTTTTTCATTTAATACAACCATGTGTAATAAAAATTCAAGCTCTTCCTGTCTCACTCTTGTGTAACAAAATAATTGTATTTAATTTTAGTTGTTCTCAAATTAACTAAAGTATTGTGGTGTCCCCTTAAGTGGAAGCATGTATTTACTTTAAAAAAATTGTTATGTTTCTTTTTTTTAAGTAAATACATGCCTCCACTTAAGGGGACACACAATACTTCAGTGTGTGTGCGTGTGCGCGTGCGTGCGTACGTGTGTGTGTGTGTGTGTCGCAATGATAATTACGGAAATTCCAAACTTTTTCCATGATAAGCTTCTGAAATCAAAATGAGTAATTTCTTAAATATCCATCAGGGTTTAAATGAACCAATTCCATGTATTTTGAAACAAAATGATGTATAGATTAGACAAACAATGAGTAATTAAGAGGCAGGGTATGTGAAAAAATCAAATGAAACCCTGGTTTAATCAGCTAAATTAAAGGGGATAATTAGAAACAAGTGTTTAAATAATTTGGTAGATATTAAGGTGTGTTTGTGAGGCCCCACCGTATATAAAGATCAGAAAATTTGTGAGTTTGGTCTTCACCATACAGGTGTGTGGAAACACGTCATGCCACGATCAAAATAAATCTCAGAGGACTTCAGAAAAGCAGCTCCTTGGTCTAGAAAAGGATGACAAAACCACGACTAAGAATTTCTGGCTTTGCCAATCCACTGTCAGAAAAATGGAGAAAGTTCAAGACCATAGTCACTCTACCCAGGAGCAGTTGTCATACCAAAACCTCTCCAAGAACAAATCATTCAGGAAATCACAAAGAACCTCTGAGTAACATTCAATGATTTGTAGGCCACTCTCACCTTGGCTAATGTAAGTGTACAACACTGAACAGGAATGGTGTTCATGGAAGTATAGTCATGAGAAAACCACTGCCCTCTAAAAAGAACATTTCTGTCCGTCTGAAGTTCACCAATGAGCTCATAGATGATCCAGAAGATTTCTGGAACAAGGTTCTCCAGACAGACGAGTCAAAGGCAGAAATTATTGGCCTCAAAGAGTAAAGTTATGTTTGGTGAAAACCAAAACTGAGTTTAAACAGAAGAACCTCATCCCAACCGTCAATCATGGTGGTGGGAATGTGATGGTCTGGGGCTGCTTTACAGCCTCAGAACCTGGACGGCTTGCCATCATTGACACAACCATGAATTCTGCATTGTATCAAAAGATTCTAGAGGAGAATGTTAGGCTATCAGTCCTTGATCTTGAGTGAAAGTGGGTCATGCAGCAAGACAATGAACTGAAACATACAAGCAGATCTACAAAAGAATGGCTGACGAAGAAGAAATTCCACATTTTAGAATGGCCTAGTCAATGTCCGGACCTAAACCCAGTCGAAATCTTGTAGCAGGACCTGAAGTGAGCTGTCCATGCAGGGAAGCCCTCAAATGTCAGAAAGTTGAAGCAGTTCTGTATGGAGGAATAGGACAAATTCCTTATAACCCGATGTGGAAGACTGACCAGCAGTTACAGGAAATGCATAGTTGAAGTTATTGCTGCTCAAAGGGTATTGAATCAAAAGGTTCGCATACTTCTTCACACATGGATATTGAATGTTGAATCATTCGGGGGTAAATAAATGTTGAAAAAGTATCATGTTCTGGTGTCATTTGTTTGTTTTAGGTTATCTTTATCTATACAGTATTAGGACTTTGATCAAGTTCTAATAACATTTTAGGTTTGAAATATGTGAAAATCCTAAGGGATTCACAAACTTTTTCTCGCCACAGTACAATATAGAAACACTATGGCCCTGAGGAAGTTGCCATAGCGACAAAACAGGTAGGGCCTCTTTGATTGGTGGTTCAGTGGTGATATAATTTGACAAACTATGGTAAGCCCTGCCCCTGATCGCAGACGCTTGTGGTATTTCTGCCCAATTGTTTGCCTGGAGAAAAACATCAACCACAGGATGCTGAGTGAACTGATATCCAGGGCACCATTGAAGTTTATCCCCTATACTCCTGGGACACTATTACAGTGTGGTTGGAGCTCAGCATAGGCCACCCAGATTGGAGTAGACCAGGGAGCTGCATCATCCTGCTCCAAGTGGAACCTGAACGTTATAGCTAAGCAGAAACCCTTACCTGTTATAGGTTTATCTACAATGCGATTTTAACCCTTATGTTTGTGTGTGCATTTATAAGGTTTCTTCAAAAAGCCAAATGTATTAAAAAATATACTATGGGGCATGCACTTCTGCTTTTTGTTTTTCAGATTCTTTTGGAACTTGGTTTATTCCACAGAAGCTGCTCGGAACCCAGGATACATTTAGCCAACTACCCTATATCCTTTTTGTATTTACCTGGCACCATTTAATTGATTTATATCCTTTGATAGGATTTTTTATTGCATGTATAGCTTTTTAGCACTGATTGTCTGATGTGTGTGCGTGCGTGTGTGCGTACGTACGTACGTTCATGCAAGCTACTAGAGATGGGCACGTTTTGGGGGCAAATTTGGATCCGCAGTTCCTTTGGTCCACGGATTTCAGCGGATCAGTCTCAAAAAGGTTGATTTCGTGTTTTGCGGATTTTATATTATTACTATTACCGATAACCTCCATGGATTCCGTAACCCATTGACGGATTTGTAGAAGCCAATCCGCAGATTCAGCAATCCGTTGGCGGATTATTAAGAATTCTCCCATGGATTTTTGAATCTGGGGATTGGATTCTACAAATCCGTCTACGGATTGTATCCAATAGCGGTTGTGAATTTTACACCGCAAAAAAGATTTTGGGTTGAAAATTTGAGAATTTGGAAAATGGATTTTAACGTTTTTGCCCATCTCTACCACATACTCAAAAACAACCAGCTTTGCTTCCATTCTATTTCACTATGCAATTTGAATGGCAATACCAAGGAAATAATCATTTATATCCTCTGCTTGCTTATTTTTTAGACAACAAAAAGATATTGGTCATGTTTCAGGAAAGTCCAAGGAATTTATCAGCACACATCACAATAATCAGAGGACTGACATCCTATCCACGAATGTTACTAGACCTAAAACCGTTATGCATAGTGAAGATTGCAGAACTAATTATAGGTTATAAAAATAATACAAAATGTCAAAACCAGAAGACACATCACTGGTACGGGAGAGAAGGGACAACAATTAATACTCCCCTACAAAATATGCCACTCTTCTACGGTGAGATGTACTTACTGAATCTGGAGTCTCTCTGAGCTTCAAATTAGTAGGATAGGGACAACATTGTCAACAATTCTCATGCTAAGAAATGTGTTATCCATAGACTAAACTCACAGGCTACGAAGAGGTCTCTAATGCTCACATATCTGAAAATTGTGGCTGCTATTATGTTGAAACCACGCCAGTCGGACCTGGGTCACCAGAAGGGTAGGGTGTGCGTGTGCAGGTGGCTGTGACCCCTGAACTAGCTCGGAGACCCCCTTAGGCCCCAGCTATGCCCCCTCCCCTCAGCTTGTGGTTGCTGCAGGGACAGGCCTCTAGATAGGGACACTGCCCCTGTAGTGCCAATGTGAGGGAACACAGCCAGGACGCGGCCTGTGGTGATCTAGGACCGGATCACCACCTACAGTATATAGACTCAGCATGGTGGCACCATCCACATGGGATACCACCCAACGTAGAGGCGGAGGCTTCGCGGTTAACATCACTGAATCTGTGGATCCCATCTTGCTGCATCGGCTAATGGGGCAGTGCTGTCTCACATATTTGGGTGGGTTGGTTCCTGTGAAAACCGGGGAGGTTAGGTGCCCAGGGGCATCTCAGTACTTTGGGGTAAACCCCACCGGGGTGTGGACACGGTGTTGGGTTACGGCCCTGGGAGGCCTGAGCGGTTCAGTATTCCAATCATCATTATTAGTCACACATGTTCAGTAAACCTGTATTATTATACCAGGGTGTGTTTCTTATTGTCCTGCATGGGGTTATCCCACACTGTTAGGATCTCACGCAGGTGGAGGCACTGTCAACCAATAGATCAGGTACACCCCAGGCTCCCAACAGTGGAGGTTCAGGCCTCCTGTGAGCTGCAGGTAAAGCACATACCGTAGCTGCCATATCTCCCAGGGGGGTGGGGGAAAGTGCGCTACATACACTGGCGACCAACTTTATTCTTACTTGGCTAGCTCCGTGAATTTCAGAAGATCCCGGTGATGTGCGGTTTTGTGTCGTTTTCTCCCGGGGTGTATAGCGTTATTTTCGCGGCTGTGATTTAAGCATTTTATTCCCGCTGGCTGCAATACTGCAATGCCGTGTAAAAACGCATGGGGGCGTTTGCGAGCTGTTGTCTCTGAAGTCTAATACCTTCGCGGTTTAACCTGCAGTACACAGTCTGTGCGTGCGCGCGCAGTAATAGTAAAATTGCATATTTAATTTATTTTAAAGTACAGTACTGTACATGCTCGGACCCTGTTGGGGTGAAGTGAGGGGGTTCCTAACATCTGGGGGGAAATGAATTTTAATTCTATGGTGAATACTGTCTTGTTGCCGTATTATTTTGGTGGGGCTGGCTGGGTACTTCTTTAGGGGGCTGACCATTACTGTACTGTACATTAAAACTTTCCTTTTTTTTTCCTCAGAAAAGAAAACGGCTAATGGGGGGATTTCGATGGATAATATTGTACTGTATGCTGATGTTTTCCGGCCGTACAGTATACTGTGTAATAAACCCTGAATAAATAAAACTATGCATTTATTCTACATATTCAGTATCGTTTCATTATGTGTCTTCCACAGTATACTGTACAGTGGTATACAGTGCCTAACATCTATGGGCAAAAATAATTTTATTCCTAGGTGCCCTAGAACAGAAGTTCCCACGCCAATTGCCCGTGAACTTGACCGCGGCCCTAAGTAGTTCCCACGCCAATTGCGCGAATATAATGTAAAATAACCCATTCTGTGGGTCTGAGCGGGTTGAAATTTACCTGGTCCCCATACGGGAGGACCCTTGCCATAGTGGCAAAATATCAGAAATATCAAAAATGTTTTGTGGCAGGCAGAAGAATTTAATAAAGGCTGCAGAATGTATTATTGTGTGTTGATGGTTAGAATTGTTGTGCACTTTAAATGTTTCAATATTGTAAATAAATGTTTTTGTACTGACTCCACCAATAAAAGACCATGTTGAATTGCCTCACATTGTTTCCATTTGCTCCTTTGCCAGTGTAACAAATGTACTGTAGAGGCTTGCTGCACTGTTTTTTAACTGGCTGGTCGCGCAATTGGCGTAGGAACTACGGCAATTGGCGTGGGAACTAGGTCAATTGGCGTGGGAACTTCTGTTCTAGGGCGCCTAGAAATAAAATTCATTTTGCCCCTAGATGTTAGGAACCTTCTCACTTGACCCCAACAGGGTCCCAGCAGTAATGGCGACGAGAAAGGGTCACGCCGGCGAGGAGGGTCCTAACATTGAGCGCAATGGCGGAGAAAGCTTTGAACCGGCTAAGTCACAATGAGCAGAAACCTGGAACCCAGAACTCCGGTTCTGTTCGACCTAGAGGGCTCATATTCGGTCACCATGTAGTCCAAGTTGCGGCAGGATTGCATGGCAAATTGCGACCCTCTCGTCGCAACAGAACGGAGTCAGGGTGATGTTAAAATTCAGGTTTCTGCCATTGACTTGCATGGCAGAAAAAAAGCCACTTTGGTAATGTGCTTTTAAACTGTCTTTTTGTATCTCCGGTTCCGGGGGTCTTGGAAGGCTGATATTTTGCTACTATGGCAAGGGTCCTCCCGCATGGGGACCAGGTAAATTTCAACCCACTTAGACCCACAGAACGGGTTATTTAACATTATATGTACTTACAGTATATACAGGATTTATATATTTTTATTTTAAAGATATTAAAGAATGTACTGTATTGTATTAAAAACATGTGACTGTAAACCATAGTGACTGACAAATATTTTCACACCCTGATGAAATACTGTATCAGTGTACTCTCAATTCTCACAGTGCTGTGCACATCAGATTTACATTTCAAATTCGAGAGGGGATTTTTCAAAGCATTGCCGTTCAAACAACAGGCCTCTAAGGGTTGGGGGAGGGGGGTGGTGTGATTAGATGCAGGCATGCTGAGTGTTTGTAGCTCGGCTATGGGCGGATTAAGAACACAATGGCAATATGCAGCAGATCAACGACCCAGTGGAGAGAGGGGGATGGTACTGTAGGCTAGGGTGACTCAGCCGATTGACGCTTGGCTAGGGAGGGATTAAAAACTCTGGTGGCTGAAATACTGTAGTTAACAGCAGTGTCATTTCAAAAGGCAGTTCATCATAATAATTTGATGAATAAACCCCCAAAGACAACCCCCAAATACAGTACATAAAAAGCAAGTCACTTTAACTCCCTGTGCCCCATGCACCAAAAAATGTTTTGTGGCAGGCAGAAGAATTTAATAAAGGCTGCAGAATGTATTATTGTGTGTTGATGGTTAGAATTGCTGTGCACTTTAAATGTTTCAATATTGTAAATAAATGTTTTTGTACTGACTCCACCAATAAAAGATGTTGAATTGCCTCACATTGTTTCCATTTGCTCCTTTGCCAGTGTAACAAATGTACTGTAGAGGCTTGCTGCACTGTTTTTTAACTGGCTGGTCGCGCAATTGGCGTAGGAACTCTCAGATACCATTCCGACTCCGCGCCACCTGATGACGTCATGGTTGCGACATCTTAAAAGGAAACCGACGTACGTTTCGCGCCACCTGGCGCTTTCTCAAGGTAATGCAGGCACTGCTAGAGCGTCATTTCCCCGGTATTATATCTTCGTTGGCTGGGGGTACGTCTTTCTTAATAGCCAATCATTATCGGCGGGGAAGCATGACGCGGGCATATAGAGACCGACCGGATCAACTAATAATGGGCAGGTTCTATATGCCGCGTAGCTTCTGGACGATAATGATTGGCTATTAAGAAAGACGTACCCCAGCCAACCAAGATAAAATACCGGGGAAATGACGCTCTAGCAGTGCCTGCATTACCTTGAGAAAGCCCAGGGGGCGCGAAACGTACGTCGGTTCCTTTTAAGATGTACGCAACCATGACGTCATCAGGTGGCGTGGGTCGGAGTGGTACTGAGAGACGGAAAGACCAGGTTGTTGCCTCTCCAGCAGGATGCAAGCTGGTGATCGAGCCTATGTAGGATCCTTAAGGAGACTGGGTTGTATACTGGCATATCCTGGTGACGCAGGCACTAGATGCCTATATCCGCTGAGGCTCGTCTGTTTCCCTGTCCCCACACTATACTAAGGGACAATCTGTACACCTTTGGAATATATATATGCGTGGCAGATGGTATACTAACCAGCTGGGATACAATTATTGAAGCAGGTACTGTGTGCGATCGAGCCTATGTAAGTCCTGATTAAGACACGGTTATTTACTATATATACTGTTGACGTAGCAGGCTGCTTATATCCCGATGAAATCGGTCGGTTTTCCCTGCCGCATAAGGAATATTCTATACACGGGTACAATATATTATGCCTTAGCGATAATATACCCAATAATTGGCCAATAAGTATCATATGAGAAGTATTTTTTGTGTAACTGATAATTGGGAGGCTTGTATATATATACCGTGTTGTAAAGCAGGTCTAGTGGTGTTTCTGTGCCAGTGGAAACAAAAGAAAACAGCGAACACCCACGCCAAATATGAAGCGCAAGTAATAAAAAGTATTACAATAATAGGGGGTATATAAATCTGCGTACATCAAATAGAGAAAACATACAGCATTTGGTGTATATCCACACTTGTATTTAACCACTCCAGGATGTGTGTAGACAGGGAAGTATCCTGGTAATAGCTTTCTCTGCAGGAGGCCTCTGTGGACACCTTTGTCCCAGCTGGAAGCTGCTTTCAACGGGAGTTTCCTCAGCAGCAGTCGCTCCCTGGCAGTTACAGGCGGGCAACTCACTGGAAAACGAGTCCTCATGTGGCAGTATGGCCTCTTCCAGTGGTTTTTTTTGCCCCTTCTTCAGCCTAGTCCCTCTGTTTCTCCTATGGAGATTTCAACATTTTTTTTCAGCTGCCAAGCATGGCGGAGCAGTTTCCAGGCCGATGGAGAGTCAGCAAGACACTTCCGCAATTGCATGCGCTGCACAGCGTGCCACGATGCGCTCCGTCACGTGTTTGTACGGGGGGTTGACGCTCACAGTTCCGTGGCAATAGTTGAAGGCCGGAGAAAAGTCCTTTAAGCGTCTCTATCAGCGGCGCAAAAACGCGTTCAATCAGCAAAAAAAAACCACAATGATAATGAATAAATGCAGATACAGGGGGATATTAAAAATCAATTATATGATAGACTAAATACTCCAACGCGTTTCGTACATATCTAAGTACTTCTTCATGGAATAATTTGGCCCATTACCACGAGTCTTAAGTACCTCTCAGGAGATGTCTAATTGTCATACCCTATTAAAGTTAGACAATATCTGAGCCCTGGTCAAAGTGTCGAGGAAGAGTATACTATTACTTTTAAAACAAAACTTTTATTGACAAACTAAAAACACCAAATAGACAATAACGAACCTATAATCTGCCTACATAATAATATAGAATAAAACGGCAGGCTGGAATAAAAGAAACACATATTTATAATCAAAAATTAAAATAGACATCTTGTAACCTTCTGCAATATATGTTATTAAAAATATTAACTAAGAGTAATAAGCTAAAAGTGCAGCAGAGAAGAAAAGGGAACAGACTAAGAGAGTAATAGCATGTCACATGGGTACTATTATGGATATGTTTGGCTAAGTGATTAGAGTTTAATACAGTGCCGCAAATATCCACATTCCTCATTAAGACCCCTTGGGGGACATGGTATCCTAACTTATGGTATCCAATAAGTCTCTAGAGGAATGTTTTAAACTCTATCCCCCCTCTTCTATTGACTGGAATAAATTGAATCCCCTTAAAAGTTAGAAGAAGGTCTTTAACTACCATGGTGTAAAAAAGAGTTGTCTTGAAAACACTATGTTTCTCAAACCCAATTTGATGTTCCTGACATGTTCCTGAATACGGGAGTTTAAGGCACCGTTTGGTTCTGACACGTTATTGATTCCACATGCACATTCCAACAAGTATACATGTGTGTGGAAAGTTACATAAAGAAAGTCACAATATTTTAAAAACTCTAGTGGTGTTGTTGGTTTAAACGTTTGTTTACAGGTGTAGATACTTGCAGATACTTGCATTACCACAGGTATCAATTCCTTTTTGGTTGTGGTGCCAAGCCATGTGTTGGAGTAGTATATTACTACATACACAAACATACATAGGTGCTACATATATTCTTACTGTTTTAGGCTTTCCTATATAGAACCGTGGTTTAAGTATCTAATGAGATCCCAATATGGGATCTTTACAAACAGATGCCCCAGTGTTTGCTACAACCTTCTCAATACCCTATATACAGATTATTAGTTGGTGATGGAAAGCCACCATCTACCATTCCACCCTTATTTGAATTGGATTGCGGTTATTCTTGTTTTATTATTTTGTATCAACATTTCTTCTTTTGTTGCGATCCAAATCACACGGACTCTTTTTATCTCTCTTTCTAAAAGTCTTAGGATAACCCCCTCCTCTGAAACCTGACAATAATTTGTTTTGCCTGTTGGTTAAAGAACCTCTACATACTCGCGTAGTTACGTGTGAGTCTGACAAATTGCCCTCCTGGTATGTTTTGATCCAGTGCCTGTGACTGCATTTGCCATCAGCACAATGCTGGTATCACACTCCTTAAAAGAAGGTCTTGGTTTCCACAGTGCCAATCCACTCGAGAGGTTAAGTCTCATCAGATCTAAAAAGTCTATCTGCTGTGCGCTCAATTCTGTGTGTAAAACTCGAGATTAAAATCATTTTTGTTCGATCAGACCACACATGCACTGGCCCGAGACACACATTCACCATCCCACACACACAGGATGTCGTCTATGTAGCGTTTCCACACACGACATCCTGTGGTGCGGGGTTGTCGGCACAAGAAACGTGTGACTCACCAACTACCCACGTAAAGGTTCGCGAAGCTGGGTGCAAGTCTAGGCCCATACAGAGTCCCGCAACACTCAGGTATAAGTGGAAAAGAAACAGAAAATAATTATGTTTTAAAATAGAACTAATAGACTCAAGATTATAAAATTTCTATTCAGGTGTGTTTGTAATGCTGGATAACCATCAAAAAATGGTTGATTCCGCATCAAGCCATTATGATGTGGATGTTGGTTATACAGGGCTTATATTCGCATGTGATCCATATATTGAACCTTACCATTGAAAATCCTTAATACAGTTTAACTGTCACGTCGAATCTTTTCAAATAAGAGGTTAATTTACCAACATAGGGGGAGAAAGAAATCCCATATTGACTGAGGTTGTGCTGTCCATCGTTGTATACCTGACACAAATAGGGGCCAGGAGATCAAACCATACTTCGTGGATTTCGTTAATGAATAATGAAAATGGGGAATCCTAGGGAATTCCGAGAATAAAAAGCCAAATTCACCGATGTCCTAGCGGAGTTCTGATACAGAAGGAGGGCGAGTGCGTTGTTAAACAAGACCTTCAGCTCTTCAAAAATTCAGCGTCGGGTCGTTCGATAATTCTAGTATATGACAGTTTATCGTCGTTAGTAGTTCGTAATAAAGCTTCTGGTCACTAGTACACAATCTATCTTGGACTACTACGCCCCACCCTATCTGCTTGTTGATAACTTATATTCAGTATTTGCGTTTAGATTTTTTAAGGGCTAGTGACCGCTCTCGCTGAATCGTTGCAATGTCACTGATTTGTCTTAAAATTGGGATGACCACTTACAATAGTTGGATGGGACATGTTAAAATACTTGTCCTGTCACATGTAAATGTGATGACCTTTGGAAGTGCAGATAAATTTGGATTGACCTTTTAAAAGTCACGATGTACTGATTAACCAATCCCTATCGGTGTTTTGCACCAGAAACCGTACGGCCATTAACTATAATTAGTTCCATCTTTGTTCAGGAAATGTCGCTGTAAGGGGTAATGTTGCGAGGTGAATTTATGTAGATCTTTGAACGTTGGAAGGAGCTTGGTCACAGGCCTTCGAGAAGCATCGGCCCCTTCAAGTATGCCCAGACTACTTTAGGACTGTCTAAGATGCTGTGAGAGAGATAAGCAACCTTTGTTAGATCACCCGGTATGTTTCTCCTTCCAAGAGAACCCCTCTTCTTTTGTGCTCTGGTCCCTCTGTGTTCCTACGTTGACAAATCCACTTGATCTTTCTGTTTACTCTGTGGGGTGGGTATTCTGCTATATCTTTTTTACAGTTTTTCACCTTCCTCTCCAATCTGTTCGAATTACGGTCTAAAAAAGAGGTGAATCTGTAGTTGGTTCCATACGCTAGTGAGATGGGGATTCTGAGGGGTATCAGAGTTCAGGGGGTTGGTATTGATTCATAGTTTCTATATGCCCCCGTGAGCCTAAGGAGCCAGTATCTAAACCTGGAATGTGTTCCTGTTGGTAATGCGATATCCTCCATAGCCTTGCATATCTGGCGTGACGACTATGACTATCTATTTTTAACGCCTCAAGTGTCTTTATGACATACATGTGGTCGTGACTCAATGTTGATATCACGGGTTTTGAATAGGTCAATCCCCCTTCTGCTTATGCTTTTGGCTAGATTCATCTATGATCTATCTTAAGCTCCTCTCGTTCATCTAGGTCTCGAATTTAGTAATTCTTTGTATTCAGTACCTCCTTTTTGGAGGCATATCCATATACCTCCTCTATCTCCAGTCTCTCCCTTGCTGATAGTCTTAATTTTCTATTAAAAAATTTACTGGGTTTTCTGTTTGTTAAAAAGTTCATCTTCCCTCATATTCTAAATTACTTTACGATCCTGCTCAATCCTGAGCAATGCTGTATCTATAACTAATAGGTTCTAATGCCTTAATTGGCTTAAAATCTCTTTCTCTATTGTTTGATCTCACCAGTTCCTTTATATAATAATTAACCACATATGAGATCATTAGAGGCCCCATCCTGATACTATTCCACTCCTGTCTAATAAATTTTGAGTTGTCTTTACCGTGAAGGTAGGGCTCCTTTAGAAACACCTCGAGGACTCTTGGTATTCTACCCACATCTACGATAAGCTGTAGGTTTTGGTTTCATACCAATGTTTACCCTCAGTAAGCACAAAACTCTCACAATATTTTAAAGACGTATTTTGATGTTAAATTCAATTGGGTCAGTGGGCTGACCAGGTAACACATTCATCAGTAAAAAGGGATTTGAAAGTGTTCACTTCCCTCCCTTTTCTCTATACAATTGGCTAGGCACTCCAACCATTTTGCATGCATTAAAGAGTACGCAAAAAATGGACAAACAAAGTATAAGTGAGTAAAGGAATGTGAGACCTGGCTTGCAACAGGTAAAGAGCAAAGAAGTGACAATGGAAAAGAATAAACTGTGCGCTACTATCTAAATCCTACCTTCTTATACAGATAACATAAAGGTCGCATCACATAACCAAATACTATGATAAAACACAGCAGATAAACCAAGTGGCAGAAAGGGAATCGAGAAAAAATGAGTAATCATGCTCACTTACCGTGGGGTTGATAGGACGTGCTCCGTCTGGCCTATAAACATTGGGGTGGCTCAGCACCCCACACATCTAAGAAATAGGAAACAAAAAGAAAACAGCGCCAACGCCAAGCAATAGTGAAGCAAGTAATTAACAAATGTATTACAATAAAGTTGGGTCGGTGATATAAATCTCGCGTACATCAATAGGCGAAGAAACATAGCATTGGTGTATATCACACACTTGTTTACCACCTCCACGGGTTGAGACAGGGAATCTGTATCAGCTTTCTCTGCAGGAGCCTCTGTGACACTCTTTGTCCAGCCTGCGAACTGCTGCATTTCAAGGGCAGTTCCTCAGCAGCAGTCTGGCTCCTCTGCAGGTTCAGGCACTCTACTGAAACGATGGGAGAATAGTCCTTTTCCACCCTTTTTAGGGCTGCCGCAAGGTAGGACAGTTGCGATTTTCACCCGTCCTGATTTAAGGTGTAGCGGGGGGGACCTAAATAGTGTGTGGTAAAGCTGAAGAGCCTCTGGCCGCCAGCTGCAAGCATCTGGATTGTTTGTATCCTTTCTTGAGGGTGAATACCCAAATCGGCTGGGGGAAGGATCACCCCGACCGCACAACTCAGAATGCGCGGCTGGAAGGTGGAACGGCGCTCAGCAGAGCCTTTAGTGCAGCCCTGGGATGTCTGTTCTCCTTCGGTCAGAGAGGTACGACGCTAGGAGAGCAAAATACCTCGGAAGACAAGGCGAATGATTTCCCCCCAGCAATTATCATTGTTGCCAATCTTGACTCTGGTAACGGACAGGAAAAGTAGGCCCCTTGAGTTCAATTCGATACGCGACTCTAAACGATTTAACACTGGAGACTTCAACCTTCCAAACTTTCCTTATCATCTGATCCCGCCTTACTGGTCAAGTCTTCCATCGGTGACGATGTAGAAAGTGGTAAAGGTAGTGCGGACTCGGGGTGTGGGCTTTATTCGTGTGAGGTCGATGAGGAGGGCTCCCCCTTTGCCGACATGTGTGGGTCCGTCCCCTGCTGTGGCCCGTTGGTGTTTGCTTGTCATTGGTTTGGACCTCCGCCCACCTTTCTATGTCCCGTTTGGGTTTTCTCCTTTCACTTAGGCTGCGGGCCTTTCGTGATTGCGATTCTTCTGGTTCGTGAGGTCTGAGTTGCCTACATCGTGGTTAGTGTCCCTCTCGACCTACCCACAGGGCGTCTTGCCTGTGAGAGGAACCCAAATTCCCTTAGATATTGCTACACCGTTTACGACTCGGTCTCTAACGGCTTTACTATGCCTAACCGGATTCGTTTACACTTCTTTTCTTCGCTTTTCCTACCGCTCACGCCCACCATTGTGCGTGAGGAACCCGCGTAACTTTTCTTATTCGGATTAAGTGGATACCAGCTCTTTGGGGTATGGTGACGTCACAGTTCCGTAGTGGCCAAATAGTGACAGGAGCAGAGCAAGGAAAGTCCCTTTAGGTCTCCGATTTATAGCGGCGCGCCAAAAACGCTTCAAATCGAGCAAAAAAAAACCCCAAATGATAACTGAAGTAAATGCGATAAGGGGATATTATGTTACAAACAACAATATAATGGGCATAGACGTAAATACATCGCAAGCGTAGTTCGTACATCCTAAGTACTTCTCTCAGGAGAATAATTTTGCGCCATTACCCAGAGTCTTAAGTATCCTCTAAGAGATTAATCTAATTGGTCAGACTATTATAAGTTAGACCAATCATCTGAGCCAGGTCAAAGTGATAGGGAGAGTAGTACATATTAATTTTAAACCACAAAAAACTTTATTGACAAAATCTAAAAACAAAATAGACAAATAACCAACTATAACACTTTTAGCCCTACCATTAAATAGGAATACAAAAAACCCATGCGGGAATAAAAAGAACACATAGTATTATGAATATCAAAAAGTTTAAAATAGACTATCTTGTAGGATCATTTGCAATATAGTATATAAAACATAATTACTCAAGAGGTAAGTAAATGGTTTAAAGTGACAGCAAGACGAAAAAGGGCAAAGCCGAGTAGTGAGCGGGTAATAAGCATCGTCCCATGGGTCTATTATGGATATGGGCTAAGTGATTTAGAGTTTAATTACAGTGCCCAAATATCCACATCCTCATTAAGCCCCTTAGGGTGGAATGGTGGTATTAACTTTATGTATCCCAATAAGTCTCCTTAGAGCGGCTAAGTTTTAAACTCTATCCCCCACCTCTTCTATTGACTGGAATAAATGAATCCCCTTAAAAGGGACTAGAAGGGTCTTTTACCATGGTGTAATAAAAAGTGTCTTGAAACACTATGTTCTAAACCCAAATTTGAGGTTTCCTCTGACATGACTGAATACGGATTTTTTTAATTTTTTGGGACCCGTTTGGTTCTGCCAACAGTATTGATATCCAAATGCATCCCAACAACGGGAGTAAAACGGTCCTCTTTCTCCCCTCCGGCAGTAACTACGTGGAAGTACATAGAAAAAGGAGGTCAATCAAATTAAAAACCTTCTAGTGTGTTGTTGATTTAAAACGTTTGTTTTACACGGGTATGTAGATATTGCAATGTATGCATGACCAAGGTATAATTACTTTTGGTTTGGTTGCCAAGCCAGGGTGCTTGGAGGCCGTTCCTTCGGTAGTAGTATTACTACATACAAACACATCACTAGGTGCTTGTAGATTCTTAATGTTTAGCTGCCTATATAAGAACCGGGGTTTACAGGATCTAAATGAGATCCCCCAATATGGGATCTTTACACAGTATGCCCCAGTGTTTGACTAAAAAACCTTCTCAATACCGATATACAGTCATTATCGTTGGTGATGATATTGACTTGCACCGCCACCCCCTCTACCAAACGCAAACACAGGAGGGGAGGTCGGGGGGTGTATGGGAATGGGAGGGAGGGGTGGTGAGGGGAGTGGGCGGGGAGGCCGCAACGCCCAGGGCGGGGGGGACGAGGCGTTCCAATACGCTGAATGCGGCCCGACGCGTCCGCTTTTAGGCGCGCTTGTCTAAAAGGGTTTTTTTATTTAGCGATACCCCCTCGCTCGAAAAACCTTACACAATTAATTTGTTTGCATGTTGGTTAAAGACTCTAGCACTATGCAAGTTACTCTGGAGGTGACAAATTGCCCTCCTGGTATTGTTTTTGATCCAGGTGCTCTTGTGACTGCTATTGCCATCAGCAATTGTGGTATCCACACCTTAAAGAAGGTCTCGGTTTTCCACAGTGCCATTCCATCGAGAGGTACGTCTCAGATCTAAAAAGTCTTATCTGTGTGGCATCAATTCTGTGTGTAAAACTCGAGATTTAAAATCATTTTGTTTCGTAGATCAGCCCACAACATGCACTGGCGAGACACAATCACCATCCACACCAACAGGATGTCGTCTATGTAGCGTTTCCACACAAACGACCCATTCACTGCCGGGTGAGAGGGGGGGCTCTGCAACACTTAGGGAACAACGACAACTTTTGTTGACTCCAACTTACCCACGTACAGGTTTCGAGAAAGCTGGGGGGCAAAATATAGTGCAAAGAGAAAAGTAGGCAAGAAAAAGCTGAACAGTGGAGAAAAGGGGAACATATAAGAAAAAAAGAAAATAATTAGGTTTTAAAAAAAACCATAATAGACTCAAGAATAAAATTTCGATCAATCCGGTTGTAATGCCATGAATCACCAGCCAAAAAGAGTTGAACGCCATCAAAGCCCCTATGATTGGGATGTTGGTATACAGGGCCTTTAGATCGCTAGTGATCCATATATAGAACCTTCCATTGTGAAAAATCCTTAAATAAGTTTTAAAACTGCCGTCGAATCTTTTCAAATAAGAGGTTAATTCATCCCAACATAGGGGTTGGAAGTGTGAAATGAAGGAAATCCAACATTTGACTTGAGGTTGGCTGTCATCGATGTTATTAACTGACACTAACCTCTTCCTAGGGACGTCAAGGAGGATCAACCTAGACTTGGGATTTTCCGGTAAATTGAATAAAAAAACATGGCAATGTGTATGTTTTCGGAGAGAAGGGGGGCTAAGAGTTATCTCGGGCGGTACAAGTGTCATTTCAAAAGGCAGTTCATCATAATAATTTGAAGAATAAACCCCCAAAGACAACCCCCAAATACAGTACATAAAAAGCAAGTCACTTTAACTCCCTGTGGCCCATGCACCAAAAATGTTTTGTGACAGGCAGAAGAATTGAATAAAGGCTGCAGAATGTATTATTGTGTGTTGATGGTTAGAATTGCTGTGCACTTTAAATGTTTCAATATTGTAAATAAATGTTTTTGTACTGACTCCACCAATAAAAGACCATGTTGAATTGCCTCACATTGTTTCCATTTGCTCCTTTGCCAATGTAACAAATGTACTGTAGAGGCTTGCTGCACTGTTTTTTATCTGGCTGGTTGCGCAATTGGCGTAGGAACTACGGCAATTGGCGTGGGAACTAGGTCAATTGGCGTGGGAACTTCTGTTCTAGGGTGCCTAGAAATAAAATTCATTTTGCCCCTAGATGTTAGGAACCTCCTCACTTGACCCGAACAGGGTCCCAGCAGTAATGGCGGCGAGAAAGGGTCACGCCGGCTAGGAGGGTCCTACCATTGAGCGCAAATGGCGGAGAAAGCTTTGAACCGGCTAAGTCACTATGAGCAGAAACCTGGAACCCAGAACTCCGGTTCTGTTCGACCTAGAGGGCTCATATTCGGTAACCATGTAGTCCTAGTTGCGGCAGTATTGCATGGCAAATTGTGACCCTCTTGTGGCAACAGAACTGAGTCAGGGTGATGTTAAAATTCAGGTTTCTGCCATTGACTTGCATGGCAGAAAAAAAGCCACTTTGGTAATGTGCTTTTAAACTGTCTTTTTGTATCTCCGGTTCCGGGGGTCTTGGAAGGCTGATATTTTGCCACTATGGCAAGGGTCCTCCCGCATGAGGACCAGGTAAATTTCAACCCGCTCAGACCCACAGAACGGGTTATTTTACATTATATTCGCGCAATTGGCGTGGGAACTCTTAGGGCCGCGGTCAAGTTCACGGGCAATTGGCGTGGGAATTCTGTTTAGGGACCTAGATAAAATTCTTTTCCCATAGATGTTAGGCACTGTTACCACTGTACAGTTACTGTGGAAGACACACTAATGAACGATACTGATAACGTAATTAGAATAATGCATAGGTTTTATTTATTCAGGGTTATTACCAGTTATACTGTACGGCCATCAGCATACAGTACAATATTATCCATCGAAATCCCCCTATTAGCCGTTTTCTTTTCTGAGGAAAAAAAAAGAAAAGTTTTAATGTACAGTACAGTAATGGTCAGCCCCCTAAAGAAGTACCCAGCCAGCCCCACCAAAATAATACGGCAACAAGACAGTACTCACCATAGAATTAAAATTCATTTTCCCCCAGATGTTAGGAACCCCCTCACTTCACCCCAACAGGGTCCGAGCATGTACAGTACTGTACTTTAAAATAAATTAAATATGCAATTTTACTATTACTGCGCGCGCACGCACAGACTGTGTACTGCAGATTGAACCGCGAAGATATTAGACTTCAGAGACAACAGCTCGCAAACGCCCCCATGCGTTTTTACACGGCATTGCATTATTGCAGACAGCGGGAATAAAATGCTTAAATCACAGCCGCGAAAATAACGCTATACACCCCGGGAGAAAACGACACAAAACCGCACATCACCGGGATCTTCTGAAATTCGCGGAGCTAGCCAAGTAAGAATAAAGTTGGTCGCCAGTGTACATGCAATAGGAGTGTGCACTCTTCATTGTTTGTTTATTCACATGTGTTTTGGGATTAACTATCCGTTGAAGAGCAGCCTATCTCCCCAGCTGTAGCACTCCTCCTTTCAGTATTGTGTCAATAATTTTGTACACCTCCCATGCAATTTATTTATCTGGTATCAGGTGCAAACACCCCATTTAGATATAATTTTTCTCACATTATCTTGTGCGCTGGTTGTCTTTCCTTTGTTCATACATTTTATATATGTATATATATATATATATATATATATATATATATGTATGTATATACATACACATATACACTTACATTGGATCTGCCTGCCTGCGTCTCTCCCTGATTGTCCTGCTGGTGACTGTGGGGAGGCCGGTGCTGGAGTTGTGTTTCTTGTTGCCACTGGGCCTGGCATGTCCCCAGCTGTTGGCCTGCCTCTCTCCTGCGCTTTACCACACCGGGCTCCCTGTGACGTCGGTGCGTGCTTGAAGTAGCGGCGCAACTGGCATGAGAGAGCCCGGCATGGGACAGTGCAGGAGAGAGACAGGCCAGCAGCTGGGGAAACACTGGGCCCGGCGGCAACAAGAGGCACGACTCCCGGTCAGGCAGCCGGGTCCCCCGCAGCCACCAAGTGAAGGAGAGAGGCAGCAGCTGGGGAGTGGCAACCTGCTGACAAAGGAGAGCTGCAAGTAGATGAGGAAAGAGCCGCAGGTTGTCGACCCCTGGCCTAGTCAAAGTCCGGATTTAAACCCCATTGATATGTTGTGACAGGACCTGAAGCGAGCTGTCCATGCAAGGAAGCCCTCAAATGACACTGAGTTGAAGCAGTTCTGTATGGACGAATGGACTAAAATTCCTCAATTCCGATGTTAGAGACTGACAAGCAGTTACAGGAAATACTTAGTTGAAGTCATTGCTACTGATGGGGGTGCAACCAAGTACTGAATCTAAAGGTTCACATACTTTTTCACACATGGATATTGAACGTTGAATTATTTGACGATAAATGTTGAAAAAGTATCATATTTTTGTGTCATTTATTTGACCAGGTTATCTCTATCTATTACTAGGACTTAGATTAGGATCTAATAACATTTTAGGTTTGAAATATGGGAAAATCCTAAAGGGTTCACAGACTTTTTCTCGCCAGTGTGTGTGTGTGTGTGTGTGTGGGGGGGGGTCTCATCGATGCTGTCTGTGAGTGGTTTGACTGGCTTTGTATCTAATCCCATGCTGGGCTTAAAAACTGTGGGAATAGCAGAGCATTTGGTTATAATGTTTCCATATTAAAATGGATTTAAGGCAAATGGTGACACATTGTGTGCTCATTTGCATGTAATTTCCCAGAAACCCTTGCTGCAGTGGAAGCACTGTATGCTAAGTAATAATGGTGAAAGGCAGGGTTGAGTCCCCTGTGCTGCTGACCGCGCTGACCGCGCTGACCGCACTGTGCTTGAAGAGGTTGCTTCTGGCTATTTATATTTCTAAGTCCCTGCTCACGTGGAGCTCGCGTGCACGTATGCTCTCCCAAGCTTGCTGCTTGGGGAGACTGCTCTGTTTGAGTTCGGAGTGCAGAGCAGGGTCACATGACCCTGCTCTGACCAATGGGTAGAGAGCTGGTGACGTCACCGCTCTCCAAGCATGAGCGCGGTCAGCGGAACTGGGGACTCAGCCTAAGACATGTGAACATGCTCACAAGTGATATTCTTTATTCTTTCCAGCATGTGGGAGGTTAAACTCCTCTAGCTAGGCAATCTGCAGCTGCATCTAGTCAATTATACTTAACTTCTGATGGCAATGGGGTTTAAAAAAAGCAGTCAGCAGCCTGCCAGAAGACAGACTTTTCCCCAACCAATAGGACACTGGTTGGTATGGTTCCCCAGACCAGTTGAACGCAGAGCCTACTGGGACAGCCAGGGACTCACACCCAGAAAGCCACAGCCTGCAGAAGAAGCAGGGCTGCCTTTCTGCAAGATGCTACAAATATCCAGAGGGACATTCTAAAGACTCCTATCTTCCTGGAGGATGGGTTGTAGTTTCCTGGCGATCTTGCATAGGTCTCCTAGGTGTGGGTTATATGTGACCACCAAAGGAACCCTGTCGCTTGTCTCCTTCTGTTTGTATTCAAGGAGATCACTTCTTGGTATTCTGGTGGCTTTGTGAATTTGCTGGTCTACAATTCTGTGGTTATATCCACGGTTTATAAAGTCTGATCTCAAGGCTTTAATCCGCTGGTCTCTGTCTGCTGTGTCGGAGCATATCCGGTTGTATCGTATGGCTTGACTGTAGATGGTTGCATGTTTGGTGTGTGTCGGGTGGAAGCTGTTGTCCCTCAAATAGCTGGCTCTGTCTGTAGGTTTGCGGTATACAGAAGTCTGTAGTTGGTTGTTCTTTATAGTAATGGTGGTGTCTAGAAAATGTACTTCATCCGGGGAATGGGTGAGTTTGAGGTTGATGGTCGGGTG
>WSYH01004964.1:27146-48313 GCA_036426205.1 Ascaphus truei
CACTCGTCACCTAGTACAGTTAGAGTAGATGAGGTGAAAAACACATGCGTCCAAGTTTCAAACCTATGCTCTAATTAGAAGACAGGATACTTTATCCTATATCTATACTAATACTTATTGAGTCCAGAGGAAGTGAAACAAAAAAAAAACCAATGACATATCAACCAATGATATCTCGTAATAAGGGAAAAATACATTTCCTTCCTGACTCCAAGATTGGCAAATCGATAATCCTGGATCAGCGTCCTACCATGTATACTATTTGGTTATCCCTGGTTACCTTGCCCCATCTACAAAAGAGTCCAACCTTTTTTTGAACAAAGTCTATTGGTATCTTGCCAATCACAGTCTCCATGGGAAATTAATGAACCCACACTGTAACTGCCCGTACTGTACAAGCACAACCCTTTCTTTTGGTTGCTGTGTTGATGAAATCCCTTTCACTCCAACCTTAAGGATTGGCCCCGATTCCTTGTTACTGCCATGGGATGAATAGTTCTTTTGAAGCTCCTTTGTTCTGTCCCAGCCGAATATATTGTATATCACTGTGTGCCGGGACAGCTTATTCTTAACAAAGCCGCCGGGTTAACCGGGCTTACTCTGGCTGGCGCTGGATGACCGGGGCGCCAACGCGATCTCCTGCAGTTGCCACATCAACCCCCTCCCTACTTGCGCGCCATTTGTCCCCCTTCCGCACCCCCTGGCTGCCTCGCTTTGCCCTTCGCTTCCCGTACCACACACCGCATACATTCTGGGGAGTGGGGATAGGAGTGGGGGAAGCCAGGCGTGCCACGTGGTAGCAGTGACGTCACAGTGACATGAGGACATCCCGCGTCCAAGCGGACACGCACGCGTCCTGCACGTCAGGGAAAAGTTAGCTAGAACTAAGATTGCCACACTGGTGTTATCATAATTTTCCCCCCCATCTTAGAGCTCTTTTACTGATGTAAATAAATCTAATTTAGCAGCCCCTCCTCATAAGTTAGAATTGTCCATCCCCATTTATTATGTGGTTGGCATCTTCTCTGCACTTCTCTATAGGTTCCATATGTCTTTTTCTTGGAGCGCTTCCCAAAAATTGTACTCCATATTCACGGTGTGGTCTTACTAAGCTTTGGTAAAGGGGGCATAATTATGTCTACTCCCTTCCATCCATTGCCCGTTGATGGCAAGATAAGATCTTGTTTGCCTTTGCTTAGAGTACTGCAAGACATTGGGCACTATTGCTAAGCCTGTGTCAAAAGCATCTCCTGAAATCCTTGCTCAACAAGGTTCCCCCAATATATCCCATTTTAATTTGTAAGTCGCCTTTTTATTCTTGCCATCCCAATGCATACTAATTACTGTATTTAAACCTCATCTGCCATTTACATGCCCACGTTACAGTCTCTCCAAGTCAATTTGAGGAGAAATTACATATGCTGATTTCTATTACCTTACACAATTAGATCATCAGCCAAGATGGGACTTTGCCTCGATCCCAATACACGGTTCATAAATAAACAAGTTTAAAAAGCATTTTTTTCTTGGGTCCCAGTACCGATACTTTGAGTACTTCCACTCACGACTTTAGCCCAAACCTGAAAAGATCCATTTATGACAAACCTCTCTGTTGTCTGTCCTTCAAACGTCGTTTCAATACGGTTGCTAAATATTATTACTGAGTCAATTTCTTTATTTGTACACCTACAATTTGTGTGGAAACGTCATCAAAGTTTGTGCCAAATAATCTAAGTAGAACGGCACATCAAACTGCATTCGCCCTGGATCTAAATTCTACTTACCTCCTCAAAGAAAACAAATAAGGTAGTTTGGCCATGATGCATCCTTAATAAACCTACAGTGCCGGACGTAGAGTGGGGCGCATGTAAAACATCAGAGCATGATGTGTCTATGGTGGTTGAGTCACCATGGAGAAGGGCCCTTCCAGTATGATGTCATGGCTGGGCTAGGTTGAACCGCATAAGGAAGAAGTTTTACAGTAGGCTGCACTTTGGATTACTCTTCGCTGGGGGGGAGAGTGCTTGTGTTTATACACACACACACACACGGCACACACATACCACCACACACACAGACGCACACACACACACACGGAACCAACTGGGCAAATAGTATTCGACACCCAAGAGTCTTACACTCAGCCCCAGGCGTCTTAAGTTGTGTTTACCGACTGTACAGTGAAGAAGGTTACTTAGACTAAGGTAGCATTTACAAGGTACTGACACCCGAAAAAAGAGACCAGCAACCTTGCACAGCATGTGATAAGCCGGCAGTAGAACGCCATGTGTTGGGATGGGTCAATCTGATCAGATGCAAGTTTCTTACACGATAGATAGAGACATCCCGAACGCAGTGAATCGGCTCAGCCTACAAGCATTCAAGGATCACAGAAAAGATCCTAAATGAGCTTGGACCAAAATAAGGGACTCTTCAGGAGGATAGACTTCTTCACAAGGATTTTTCTTCCTGACGGGAGAGTCGTAGAAATACTGGTGAGAACCTGAGCTGAGCGAGAACAGGAAGAAGGGCTTCAGTGATTCATGTAGAAGTTGTCCACACCTCTAACAAAGGGGCTGATGGAGAAGAAGCTTTAGAGATTGACGACCAAGAGTCGAAGAGTTTTGAGAACCCGGGGTAAGCAACCTTTTTGGGCTCTCGAAAAAGAAAAATGTATTGACAAAATATCTCTTGCAGATAAAGATGTTAGGATGTTTTTTTTTGGGAGACTCGGGGACGCAAGTAGGAGATCGCGACGCAGTAGTAGGCGACTCTACACCAAGATTCGACGCTAGCCTTAACTAGAATCATAAAGAAGAGTAAAGGCCGCCGATACCATTTCCTATCCAACGATTCCATGGGAAGACTGCTGAAATGACAACGTGCTTGGGGAGCAGAAGGATGACATAGTCACATAGTCACATAGTCACATAGTCACATAGTCACATAGTTACATAGTAGATGAGGTTGAAAAAACACATGCGTCCAAGTTCAACCTATGCTAAATTTAGACGACAGATACTTTATCCTATATCTATACTTACTTATTGATCCAGAGGAAGGCAAACAAAAAAAAAACCAATGACATATCATCCAATGATATCTCATAAGGGGAAAAATACATTCCTTCCTGACTCCAAGAATTGGCAATCGGATTAATCCCTGGATCAGCGTCCTTCCCATGTATACTTATTTGGTATATCCCTGTATACCTTTCCCATCTAAAAAGATGTCCAACCTTTTTTTGAACAAATCTATTGTATCTGCCATCACAGTCTCCATGGGTAAATTAATGGAACCCAACACTGTAACTGCCCTACTGTACAGAACACCCTTTCCTTTTGTGCTGTGTGAATGAAATCTCCTTTCCTCAACCTTAAGGATGGCCCCGAGTCCTTTGTACTGCCCATGGGATGAATAGTTCTTTTGAAAGCTCCTTTGTCTGTCCAGAATATATTGTATATACCTGTCCCGGACAGCTTATTCTAACAAAAGCCCGCCGGTAACCGGGGCTTACTCTGGCTGGCGCTGGACTAGACCGGGGCGCCAACCGCATTCTCCTCCAGTTGCACACCCCTCCAACCCCCTCCACACTTGCGCGCATTTTTCTCCCCCTTCCGACCCCCTGGCTGCCTCCTGCTTGCCCCTTCGCTTTCCCCGTACCACCGTTACATTCTGGGGATGTAGGGGATTGGAGGGGGGAAGCCAGGCGTGCCACGTGGGCTGCCAGTGACGTCACAGTGACATGGGACATCCCGCGTCCACAGCGGCACGCACGCGTCCTGCCGTCGGGAAAAGTTTAGATAAGAGTGCCGCCACTGGTAGTTATCATATCCCCTCTTAGACGCTCTTTCTAATGTAAATAAATCTAATTTAGCTAGCCTCTCCTCATAAGTTAGAAGTGTCCATCCCCTTTATTAATGTGGTGGCTCTTCTCTGCACTTCTCTAGGTTCCATAATGTCTTTTTCTTGGAGGCTGCTTCCCAAAAATTGTTACTCCATATTCACGGTGTGGTCTTACTAATGCTTTGTAAAGGGGCATAATTATGTCTACTTCCCTTCCATCCATTGCCCGTTTGATGCACAGATAAGATCTTGTTTGCCTTTGCAGATACTGCAAGACATTGGGCACTATTGCTAAGCCTGCTGTCTAAAAGCACTCCTAAATCCTTCTCATCAAGGATTCCCAAATATATCTCCATTTAATTTGTAAGTCGCCTTTTTATTCTTGCATCCCAAATGCATGCTTACATTTATCTGTATTAAACCTCATCGCCATTTAACTGCCACGTTCAGTCTCTCCAAGTCCTTTGAGGAGAAATTCATCTGGCTGATTCTATTACCTACACAATTAGTATCATCAGCCAAAGATGGAGACTTTGCTTCTCGATCCCAACCCAAGGTCATAAATAAACAAGTTAAAAAGCAGTGGGTCCCAGTACCGATCCTTGAGTTACTCCACTCACGACTTTAGCCCAACCTGAAAAGATCCATTTTGACAAACCTCTGTGTCTGTCCTTCAACCACGTTTCAATACGGTGCATATATATTACTGAGTCCAATTTTCTTTATTTGTACACCACCTTTGTGTGGAAACCGTCAAAGTTTGTGCCAAATAAGTAGAACACATCAATGCATTGCCCTGGTCTAAATCTACTTACCTCCTCAAAGAAACAAATAAGGTAGTTTGGCCATGATCTATCCTTATAATACCCTACGTGCCGGACGTACGAGTGGGCGCATGTAAAAACTAGCGCATGATGTGTCATATGGGTTGGTTCCATGAAGGGCCTTCCAGTATGATGTCATGGCTTGGCTAGGTGAACCGCATAAGGAAAAGTTTTACATAGGCTGCACTTTGTATTACTCTTCTGCTGGGGGGGAGAGCTGCTTGTGTTATACCACACACACACACACGCACACACATACACACACACACGCACGCACACACACACACACGGAAACCAACTGGGCAAAAGTATCCGCACCCAAGATTCCACTTCAGCCCCAGGCAGTTAGTTGTGTTTACCGACTCAGCCTTGAAGAAGGTACTATACTAAGGTAGCATTAAAGGTACTACACCCGGAAAAAAGAACAGGCAACCTGCACAGCATGTGATAAGCCGGCGAGAGAAGCCATGTGTTTGGGATTGGGTCAATCTGATCAGATGGCAAGTTTCTTACCGTAGATGAAATCCCAAAGCAGTGAATCGGCAGTCCTACAAGCATTCAAGGGATCACAGAAAAGATCCTAAATGAGCTTGGACAAAATAAGGGATCTTCAGAGGATTCAGACTTCTTCACAAGGATTTCTTCTCTGACGGAGAGTACGTAGAATACTGGGAACCGGGAGAACAGGAAGAAGGGGCTTCAGTATTTCATGTAGAGTTTGTCCAACCTCTAACAAAGGCGATGAGAGAAGCTTTAGAGATTGACGACCA
The DNA here is from genome assembly GCA_036426205.1 of Ascaphus truei. NCBI lineage: Eukaryota > Metazoa > Chordata > Amphibia > Anura > Ascaphidae > Ascaphus > Ascaphus truei. The sequence continues at coordinate 32,587 of WSYH01004964.1, forward strand.
AGATGTCGAAGAGTTGAAGACCCCGGGTAAGCACTTTTTGGGCTCTCTGAAAAAGAAAATGTATGACAACATATCTCTCTGCAGATAAAGATGTTAGGATGGGGAGACTCGGACGCAAGTAGGAGACTCCGACGCAAGTAGGAGACTCCACCAAGATTAGACGCAGCCATTACTAGAATATAAAGAAGAAAGGCCGCCTGATACCATTTCCTTCAAAGATTCCATGGGAAGACTGATGGACAACGTGCTTGGGAGCAGAGATGGGCACATCATTTGTACGAATCCGCCGCCAATATCAAATTTATTCGAAAGAACAAATGTTCACTGACCCTTCCGAGACAAAACCCTCTTTTATTTAATTTTGGGAATATATTCGTTTACGCAAAGTATTTGCATTTTTGTATAAACATGCCCATAATAGGGTCCAATATGCGAAATTTCACGATCGAAATGATTACAACAAAGCAAATAATTTGAACTTTCGTGGCATCGTTTTTTGTTTTTTTTAAGCGAAAACAAGCAAAATTAGATCTTTGGTGTATTTCCATATGTTTTATGGTAAACGTCAAAGAGAAATACAGTATATACAAAATGAAAACATATTTGGCCTAGGGAGCATTGTCATTTCCTTCTACGTTTGATTATTGCATATCACGATTGCATGTGCTGTTCATCTATGTTCTAATAAAGGTTTGGGAATTCAGAAGAACACCCTTTCTTTATGGAAGAAGTTGAAGAGAAGTTTAGCTCTCTGTATAGTGGCACAGTGCTATGGGTGATGACTCTGAGGACAGAGTAGAAGGTGCCTGGAACCTTATCTGGACAGCGTTCAGGAGAAAGTCTCTCTGTGCTTCTGGAAGAGGCCATGCTGCCTCCAGGTGAATTACAACCTGCATCAAGAAGGCCAATGAGAATGGAGATGTGAAGAATCCAAGGCACCTGAAGGCACATTCTATCAGGGTAATGGTCACACCATGGGCGACACGTGCACAAGCGTCTCCTTTTGAAGGTGTGCAAGACGGGAAGGTAGTCATCACTAAAAACATTTATAAGATACTATGAACTTGACACAGGCTTCGGCTGACACGAGAGTCCTTCAAGCTATTTTGAAATACAATCTTAAATTCTAAAAGGGGTTTTTGTTGTTCCCACCCTAGTGTTAGATTTGGTATGTCCCTTTGGTGACATACACTTGTAGCCCTTTTTCTGAACCCTCCCAAAGGAACCACTGGTCGCTGTACAACACCTGCGGCTCCAGGAGATCTGAGCCTCCGCTAGCTGGGAGCCTGGGGTAGCACTCATACACTTACTTAGCGCAGCGCCTCCACTTACCCAGGATCTCCGTGATGTGAGATTCCCCTGGGCAAGAAATACATACACACACATGTAATGCAAACAACTTTACTGTATTAACGATAATGCAGAGTAACCTTATCACTCTATAATGCAACAGGTAACCTTAGGGACTTAGGAACTACGATCATTCACCCAGTAGCCGAAGCACACTGCCTTGGGGTCACACTCGACTCCTCTCTCACATTTGCCCCTCACATTCAAAACATTTCTAAAACCTGTCGCTTTTTCCTCCGCAATATAACAAAGATACAACCTTTCCTCTGTTGCTCGACTGCTAAAACTCTGACTCAGGCCCTCATTCTCTCCCATCTTGATTACTGTAACCTCCTGCTGTCCGGCCTTCCTGCCTCTCACCTGTCTCCCCTATAATCTATCCTTAACGCTGCTGCCAGAATCACTCTACTCTTTCCTAAATCTGTCTCCGCGTCTCCCCTCCTGAAATCCCTCTCCTGGCTTCCGATCAAATCCCGCATCTCACCTCATTACTTCTCCTCACTTTTAAGCTTTACATCCTCTGCCCCTCTTACAGCTCAGCCTCTTCTCGTTATGCACCACCAACTCTTTGCGTTCTCTCGCGGATGTCTTCTTTCTACCCCCTTGTATCTAAGCCCTCTCCGCCTAAAACCTTTTTCATTGACTACCCTCCCTATTGAATGTGGGCCCTTCCCCTCAGTACTCAGTACCCCTCTCTATCCACCTTTAAGACCCACCTTAACACACACTTGCTTAAAGAAGCATATGAATAGCACTGTGGATATTCTGAACACATGATCCATAAAGCTTGGCCCCCTGCAGACGCACTTACCAGAACTCCCTCCTACTGTCTCTGTACGTTCTCCCTACCTACCAATTAGACTGTAAGCTCCTCGGAGCAGGAATTCCTCTTCCTTAATGTCTGAAGCACTTATTCCCATGATCTGTTATTTATATTATCTGTTATTTATTGGATTACCACGTGTATTACTGCTGTGAAGCGCTATGTACATTAATGGCGCTATATAAATAAAGACATACAATACAATTAGTGGCTCGGCCACTCTCATCAGGAGTAACGTGTCCGTCCTCTCACCGCGTGCCCCACACACCGTGTCCATGTATGATACTATATGGTATAGGCTCAGTCTTGTAACCACTCGCTCAGTGTTCCTACAAAGAGGTTAGCCTAAGGCGGGATCTGCGCCTGATGACCGGTGTTGGTGCACTTGATGATGTAGTACCTGCAGTGCTCGGATCTGCAACAGCTTCAAAAAGGATCCGTCGAGTTCCGGCCCGACATCCAGGATCCACCGTCCGGGAAGACCCCACCAAGATGGCCTCTGCAGCCGCAACGAAGAGCAGCGCCCAACCTTCTGCACGGGTGCGCAGCGTCAATGGAGTCCCTATCTGACTCCGTGAACTAACGTGACACTCGCTGTACTATAGGCCGTCCCTACAGCACAGCCACCTTGGATGGCTTTAGGGGAAACTCCTAGGGCCTGCGGGGTAGCCTATCCTATGCAGGTGGGTCACTGACCCCCTGCACCCACACTACCTCTCCGGTACCCACCCGGGTCCAATCTGGCTAACTTCTCCCTAACCTCTGCAGCAAACACACTGCACTCACTCGGTACCTGCAGCAACCCACTGCACTCACTCGGTACCTGCAGCAACCCACTGCACTCACTCGGTACCTGCAGCAACCCACTGCACTCACACAACCTGCAGCAACCCACTGCACTCACTCAACCTGCAGCAACCCACTGCACACACACTCAACCTGCAGCAACCCACTGCACTGCACACACTGTGCCTACTTGTCAGCGCTCACAGCACTACCAGCCGTGACACAGACAAACCTGCACACTCTCACACCTAAGGGCAGAGTCCCTAACCTAGGGGCCGTCCCTCAGTAATTACCCCCTACCCTGGTGGGGATTGGGGCCTGCCTGGGACTTGGGGATCCTTACCTGGTGTAGGAGCCACTTGCTCCCTACACCCTTCCTCCCCCTTCCTGCTCCCAGCTTCAACTGCCAAACGTGGTCCCCGCAACATTGTAGCCTTCCTCCCCAGGAGAAGCTGCAAAACCCTGTTTGCTGGCTGGCTGCACGTGATGTGGGTGAAAGGGCAATCCCCAGAGGCTGCTGGGAATTGTAGTCCACTCAGGACCTCTTTAGCATTGGGACCGCGTGCGCTACCCTTACTGCGCCTGCGCGACCAACGCGCACGCTCGTGCAACCGGTAATGGCGGCCCACGCTAGCCGGGTGTGCCGCAGAGCCTCGGAGCGCTACATGGGGGGTCTCTGGGGTTGAAAAGAGACCGGGGTTACACACTATACATACACACATACAGATATACATACTGTATATATTCCCTTTATTCATTTGGTGGCTCTTCTCTGCGGTATGTTATCAAGAATCGATCACGATTCCTCATTTGTTTTAATTATCGGTATATGGATTTTCTTGTTAACCCTGAATAATAACGTTGCCTGTGAGATCTGTCACACAAATAAGCTCTCAACTAATCTAATACAAGGGATCCAATTAGAAACCACATACGTTCTCTCCTTGCTTTGCTCTCGCCCAGGCGAGTCCGAAATTCTGATCCTACGATTTATTCTGCTGGTTTTTGCTGCTTTTTGTCCCGGGTTTTTGACTGATCTGGATAACCTGTTTCCTTTTAGCACAGTGTTGGGGAGACGCGAGTGCATTTATGTATGAATACCCTGGCGTAGTGCTTTTAATGTATCTGACAGTGTTATGGGACTTTCAGAAATGGAGCGCTCTGATTGGCTCGGGCTGCTTTCCTTTATCCCCTGAACCAATCATTTAATACAGATCTTGGAATGTTCCATTCGCACATTTTTTTGGTTGGGGGGGGGGGGGGGGGGGGGGCGAGAAAGAAGGGCAAAATCTCCCTTTGCAATGTAACAATGTCACAATTTGCAAAGCGGAGCAGTGACACAATGACAGACTGCGAAGCGGGCGTCCCATGCCCCCATTTTCTCTGCCCCTTCCCCCTCAGTAACTGGTCTGCCCTCTTTCTACCTGTTACAGGAGCATACAGCGCCAGCCAGGGCATTGAGCTGATTCGCCAGGACGCGGCAAAGTACATCGAGCGGAGGGATGGCGGGATCGCGTCCGACCCTGACGACATCTATCTGTCCACCGGAGCCAGCGACTCTATCGTGGTAAAGTGTTTCTTCCCGTCCCCTCTGTATACAGGACCAGACGCCAATCTCCTCTCTCTATTATATCCCTGGTTTAGCAATAAACTAAATTAACTCGTTAAAATTATCACATCACTACAAGCAAATAACGCGCCGCTCATTCCGTTTCCCTCCCGGTAAACGTGCGCCACCAGATTTGACGCCCGCTTTTTTAATCGGATGCAAGTGAGATAATCGCAACCGATTTATTATATTAATTTCCGGTTCTCCGGCTGAGCCTGGAAATAAAAACAAACAAAGTCTTTATTTTTATTAAAGTCGGACACTTTTTGGCATTTCCTGTAGCCGTGTTGGTGTCGGAGAGATGTACGTGTGTTGTAAGTGTAACCTGTAACCCCCACCTGCCCGGCTTCCTACGGAGATGACATCGGCGTGTTCTATATGGCTGCTCCGCATGGCTTACCTTGCGTCGGGGGCGGGATTCAGGCGGCTGGGTGACGAGGTAGCGAGGGTGTAGATTAATGAGCACCAGGAACCTTTGTAATACAACGGTCATTAATTCAAGTCCCCAAGGACACGAGGACCGCACACCACACTTTATACGACGTCGTTATGTCTCTTTAGGTCTTTATCGATGCTTTATGCGCTTCCATGAATGCCCACTCTTAACACTCAGAAGGAGGTGTATCTCTTGGTTGCTTAACTGTTCTTAGACTCGGGGGACCCCCTCGTTTTGTTCCGTGTGGGATACCCCTCTGTATTATCCCAGTTCTGCTAGTCCCATTGGGACTCCTGTACAGGCGACCCCAGCTGCCGGAGAGGACAGTTAATGCGTATCCACGGCTAGTGCCGATCCGCCGGCACCCAGGAGCCCTCGTTACTGAGTCCCTGTGTGGCCTGCTGTACGGAGTGGCAATATCACCAACGAATACACAGGAACACACCCGCACCAATCGTTAGTCAGATATTGCTTTTATTTGTACTTCGTTTCGGTTAATTGCAACGTACAGCGGTCGGGATACCCCACGCGGATAACCAGGGGGACCCCTTCATCTGCCGAGATGCCTGGTACCGTTAGAGTTGTTTTATCTGCGATCGCGTCTGTCCCGGGCACAGAAAAGTTCAGCATCGTGTCTGCCGAGGGTGAGGTTTTGCTTATTCTGTGATCGGGCAAACGTACTGCATATAGCCCAACTCGGGAGACAGGCCCAGGAAACGGGGGATCCACCTGTACAAATGAAACTCATATATTTCCGAACTGAGGCACCTACTGGAATGAGGAAATGTATCTGTTTGAGACCTTACAAGAAGCCATTTCTCAAGAAATGTCTGCATAGTTCTGAGAAATGATAAAACAAGCTATTTACTGGAATTTCAGCTACTCCAGTAACAGGAAGCATTGTTACAGTAACGAAACGTAACCCATTACACGGCTAGGCCATCAGAAACAAGGCAGACTCCATTCTCCCTACATATGCCGTTTGCATACTTCAAAGCGTATATCGGACCCGATTCACTCACATTTTCCTTGTCTCACTCGCGTTCTCCTGGCCTCTCCCACTCGCGTTCTCCTGGCCTCTCCCACTCGCGTTCTCCTGGCCTCTCCCACTGCGCATTCTCCTGGCCCTCCCACTGCTTGTCTCCTGGTCCTCCTCGCTCGCATTCTCCTGTTCTCTCTCAGTTCTCCAGGTCTTTCTTACTCCCTGTTCTCCTGGTCTCGCCCCACTGGTTTCCTGGCCTCTCCCCACGGGCGTCTCTCGCTGGTCTTGCCTCGCTCTGGGTCTCGTCTTGTCTTTCTCCGGGTCTCTCTCTCGCTCGTGTTCTCCTGGTCTCTCTCGCTCGCGTTCTCCTGGCCTCTCTCGCTCGCGTTCTCCTGGCCTCTCTCGCTCGCGTTCTCCTGGCCTCTCTTCGCTCCGCTCTCGTTTCTCGTCTCCTCCTGCTCTGGTCTCTCTCGCCTCGCGTTCTCCTGGTCTCTCTCGCTCGCGTTCTCCTGTTTCTCCCTGGCCCTCTCTCCTCGCTTTTCTCCTGGCCTCTCTCCTCGCGTGTCCTCCTTTCCTCTCTCGCTCGCGTCTCCTGCCCTCTTCTCCGCTCGCGTTCCTCCGGCTCCTGTCTCGCTCGCGTTCTCCTGGTCGGTCTCGTCTCGCGTTCTCTGGTCCCTCTTCTGCGTGCGTTCGTCCTGCGTTCTCCTCCTGGCCCTCCCTGGTCTCTCCCTCTCACCCTCCGTCTCCCCTCTCCCGTCTCCTGGCCTCTCCCACTCGCGTTCTCCTTGTCTCTCTCACTCGCGTTCTCCTGGTCTCTCTCTCTCACGTTCTCCTGGTCTCTCTCTCTCACGTTCTCCTGGCCTCTCTCACTCGCGTTCTCCTGGTCTCGCTCGCGTTCTCCTGGCCTACCATCTCACTCGCTGTCCTCCTGTCTCTCTCACTCGTGCTCCTGGTCTCCTTTCTCTCTCTCACTTGCGTTTCCTGGCCTCTCTCACTCGCGTCTTCCTGTCTCTCTCACGTCGTGTTCGCCTGTCTCCTCTCTCCACTTGCGTTCTCCTGGTCTCACTCACTCGCGTTCTCCTTGTCCTCACTGGTTGCGTTCTCCTTGGTCTCTCCGCTCCGTTCTCCCTCTCTCCACTCGGGTTCTCCTGTCTCTCCCCTGTCCTCTCCTTGCGTTCTCCTGGTCTCTCTCACTCGCGTTCTCCTGTCTCTCTCACTCGCGTCTCCTGGTCTCTCTCACTTGCGTTCTCCTGGTCCCGCTCACTCCCGTTCTCCTGCTCTCTCGTCTCCACCGCCGTTTCTCCTGCTCTCCGTTGCTCACTCGCGTTCTCCTGCTCACTCGCGTTCTCCTGTCTCTCTCACTCGAGTTCTCCTGGTCTCGCTCACTCCCGTTCTCCTGCTCTCTCGCTCACGCGCGTTCTCCTGCTCTCTCGCTCACGCGCGTTCTCCGCTCTCTTGCTCACTCGCGTTCTCCTGCTCACTCGCGTTCTCCTGGTCTCTCTCCTCACTCGCGGTCTCCTGGTATCTCTCACGTGCGTTCTCCTTTCTCTCTCTCGTCATCACTGCTTTCTATGTCCCTGCTCCACGCGTCTCCTGTCTCTCTCTCTCTCTACACTCGTGTTCTCCTGGTCTCTCTCACCGCTTCTCCTGTCTCCCTGGTCTCTCTTCTCTCACTTTAGTTCTCCTGGTCTCTCTCCATCGCGTTCTCCTTGTCTCTCTACTCGCGTTCTCCTGGTCTCTCTCAAACTTGCGTATCTCCCCGTGGTCCTCGCTCCTCGACCCGTGCCTCCTGCTCTCTCGCTTCACCGGGTCTCCTCTCGCTTCTCTTGCCTGCACTCTGCGTCTCGTTCTCGGCTCACTCGCGTTCTCCTTGTCTCTCGCACTCAGTTCTCTGGTTCCTCCTCGAGCATCGCCTCATCGTACCTCTCTCGCGTGTCTCTCACTGCCGCTCGCTCACATGCCAATCATTCTCGACCCATCATCCAGTTCAATCCTCATCGACACGTCTCGCTAGTCTCCTGCGTTCGCTTGTCTCTTTTGCCACTCGCGTTCTCCTGCTCACTCGCGTTCTCCTGGTCTCTCTCTCTCACTCGCGTTCTCCTGGTATCCTCTCACTTGCGTTCTCCTTGTCTCTCTCACTCGCGTTCTCCCTCTCGTCTCGCTCACGCGCTTTCCTCCTGGTCCCGCTCACTCGCGTTCTCCTGGTCTCTCTCACTTGCGTTCTCCTTGTCTCTCTCACTCGAGTTCTCCTGGTCTCGCTCACTCCCGTTCTCCTGCTCGTCTCCTCGCGCCCTCCCCTTCTCCCTGCTCTCATCCTCCGTCTCCTCTAACCTCCCGTTCTCCTGCTCTCTCGCTCACTCCCGTTCTCCTGCTTCTCCATCTCTCACTCCTTCTCCTGCCTCTCATCTCGCGTTCATCGCGTTCTCCTGCCCTCCTCGCGACTCGCGTTCTCCTGGTCTCTCTCTCTCACGTTCTCCTGGCCTCTCCCACTCGCGTTCTCCTTGTCTCTCTCACTCGCGTTCTCCTGGTCTCTCTCTCTCACGTTCTCCTGGTCTCTCTCTCTCACGTTCTCCTGGCCTCTCTCACTCGCGTTTCTCCGGTCTCGCTCGGTTCCTCCTGGCCTCTCTCACTCTTCATTCCACTCGCGTTCTCCTGGTCTCTCTCACTCGTGTTCTCCTGGTCTCTCTCTCTCACTTGCGTTCTCCTGGCCTCTCCCACTCGCGTTCTCCTTGTCTCTCTCACTCGCGTTCTCCTTGTCTCTCTCACTCGAGTTCTCCTGGTCTCGCTCACTCCCGTTCTCCTTCTCTCTTGCTCACTCCGCGTTCTCCTGCTCACTCGCGTTCTCCTTGTCTCTCTCACTCGAGTTCTCCTGGTCTCGCTCACTCCCGTTCTCTCTCTGCTCTCTCGCTCACGCGCGTCTCCTGCTCTCTCGCTCACGCGCGTTCTCCTGCTCTCTTGCTCCTCGCGTTCTCCTGCTCACTCGCGTTCTCCTGGTCTCTCTCTCTCTACTTCGCGTCTCCTGTATCTCTCACTTGCGTTCTCCTGTGTCTCTCTCCTACCTCGTCACGTGTCTCCTCTGCTCACTGGTTCGCTTCTCCTGGTCTCTCTCTCTAACTCGTGTTCTCCTGGTCTCTCTCACTCGCGTTCTCCTGGTCTCTCTCTCTCACTTGCGTTCTCCTGGTCTCTCTCACTCGCGTTCTCCTGGTCTCTCTCACTCGCGTTCTCCTGGTCTCTCTCACTTGCGTTCTCCTGTCCCGCTCACTCCCGTTCTCCTGCCTCGCCCTCACCAGCGCGTTTCTCCTGTCTCTCTTGCTCACTCGCGTCTCCTGCTCCTCGCGTTCTCCTTGTCTCTTCCTCCACTCGAGTTCTCCTGTCCGCTCACTCCCGTTCTCCTGCTCTCTCGCTCACGCGCGTTCTCCTGCTCTCTTCCCACTCTCGCCTCGTCGCATCACCTACGCGCTGCACCTGCTCTCTTGCTCACTCGCGTTCTCCTGCTCACTCGCGTTCTCCTGGTCTCTCTCTCTCACTCGCGTTCTCCTGGTATCTCTCACTTGCGTTCTCCTGTCTCTCCACTCCGCTTCTCCTGCTCTCCCCCCCTCGCTCACGCGTGTTCATCCTGGTCCCTCTCACTCGCGTTCTCCTGGTCTCTCTCTCACTTGCGTTCTCCTTGTCTCTCTCACTCGAGTTCCCTGGTCCTAGCTCACTTCCCGTCCTCGCCCTGCTCTCTCGCTCACTCCCGTTCTCCTGCTCTCTCGCTCACTCCCGTTCTCCTCTCTCTCGCTCACTCCCGTTCCCTGCTCTCTCGCTCACTCCCGTTCTCCTCGCTCTCCTCGCTCACTCGCGTTCTCCGCTCTCTCGCTCACTCGCTTTCTCCTGCTCACTCGCGTTCTCCTGGTCTCTCTCTCTCACGTTCTCCTGGCCTCTCCCACTCGCGTTCTCCTTGTCTCTCTTCTCTCACTATCGCTTCTCCTGTCCCTCGCTCCCTCTCTCCTCACGTTCTCCTGGTCTCTCTCTCTCACGTTCTCCTGGCCTCTCTCACTCGCGTTTCTCCTGGTCTCGCTCGCGTTCTCCTGGCCTCTCTCACTCGCGTTCTCCTGGTCTCTCTCACTCGGTTTCCCTGGTCTCTCTCTCTCACTTGCGTTCTCCTGGCCTCTCCCACTCGCGTTCTCCTTGTCTCTCTCCACTCGCGTTCTCCTTGTCTCTCTCACTCGAGTTCTCCTGGTCGCGCTCACTCCGTTCTCCTGCTCTCTCGCTCACGCGCGTTCTCCTGCTCTCTCGCTCACTCGCGTTCTCCTGCTCACTCGCGTTCTCCTGGGTTTCTCACTCCCCAGACCATGCTCAAGCTGCTGGTGTCCGGCCAGGGGAAGACTCGCACTGGTGTCCTTATCCCGATCCCTCAGTACCCTCTGTATTCCGCGGCCATCGCTGAGCTGGACGCTGTACAGGTGAATTATTACCTGGACGAGGAGAAATGCTGGGCTCTGGACTCACGGAGCTGAAGAGGGCACTGAAGGAGGCCAGGAAACATTGTGACCCGAAGGTGCTGTGTATCATCAACCCGGGGAACCCCACAGGTACGTAACTAACAGGAAGTCCTGTAACCGGTCATTCATCCCCTTGTAGGGTGTGACACAGTGACTGAAGATAATACCCTCTCTGGTTTTTCCATCACCCTTTTATGGTGACAGAACACATTTAAGGACTTTAAATAAAGCTTATCTTAGTCCTTGCAAGGTGACCTTCCCAGAAGGGAACTATTGACCATCAGGTCTATCCATCCCATTGAAAAGAGACACAGGTAAAAGTGATTTATGGGCCACCAGCCCATTCATCCTCTTGCAATGGGACAGATACGGCCACGAAAGAGACCGATGGGTCATTAAGTCTTTATATCTACTTGAAGTCCGCCTTTTCCTATCACAAAGTAACACACCGAGACCAACAATGTCCCTCCCACCACTGCGCCAAAGTGCCGGAGATACCATATATGTACACTACGCCAAAGTGCCGGAGATACCATATATGTACACCAGACGTATACGGCCAATTGAACCAAACTGGAGTGTGACACAGTGACATAGATAGATAGAAATTACATGATCTAGTGAGTCTGTCCCTCTTACTCCTAAGTGACACATGACACAGAGTGACACAGTAACAAAGAGAGTGACAGTGACACAGAGAGTGACACAGTAACAGAGAGTGACACAGTAACAAAGAGAGTGACACAGTAACAAAGAGAGTGACACAGTAACAAAGAGAGTGACACAGTGACAAAGAGAGTGACACAGTGACATAGAGAGTGACACAGTGACACAGAGAGTGACACAGTGACACAGAGAGTGACACAGAGAGTGACACAGTAACAAAGAGAGTGACACAGTAACAAAGAGAGTGACACAGTAACAAAGAGAGTGACACATTAACACAATGACACAGTGACACAGTAACAAAGAGAGTGACACAGTGACACAGAAAGTGACACAGAGAGTGACACAGTGACACAGAGAGTGACACAGTGACACAGAGAGTGACACGTGACAGAGAGTGCCGTACACAGAGAGTGACACAGAGAGTGACACAGAGAGTGACACAGTGACAGAGAGTGACAGTGACACAGAGAGTGACAGTGACACAGAGAGTGACACAGTGACAAAGAGAGTGACACAGTAACAAAGAGAGTGACACATACAAATGATGACACAGTGAACAGTAACAAAGAGAGTGACACAGTGACACAGAGAGTGACACAGTAACAGAGTGACACAGTGACACAGAGAGTGACACAGTAACAAAGAGAGTGACACAGAGAGTGACACAGTGACACAGAGCGGGACACAGTAACACAGAGATATAAGGAACCTATAACTAGTAAAGTCTGCCCCACTCACTGCAGACTAACACAGTGACTCATAGTATCTGCCCCACTCACTGTACACACACCATACATGCACATACACACACAACATAATTGCATACACATACCATACACACCACACACACACACACACACACCACACACACACACACAACACCACACACACACACACATATATAAGATCACTTGTGAGCACATTCACATGTCTTAGGCAGCTCTGCAACCCCGCCTTTCACCATTATCAACCAGCATACAGTGCTTCCACTGCAGCAAGGGATTCTGGGAAATGACATGCAAATGAGCACACAGTGTCACCTTTTGCCTGAAAAACCATTGTTACATGGAGGCCATATAAGCTAATGCTCGCTATTAACACAGCTTTAAAGCACAGCATGGGAATCAGATGCAAAGCCAGAGAAACCACTCACAGACATGTTCAATCAGTGTGACGTTGGTTGTACTGCTGGCTTTGCATCTGATTTAGGGGTAAATAGCTGGGCTTTCTCTTTATTAGGTCCCCCAGCTACTCCTACCGTCACAACAACTATACGAATAAACAGACAACACATACTTAACTGGGGTAAACTGGGGATATCCTATAGTCCTAGGTGCAGGGACCTCCCTAAAGAGATTTTCCCTGATATTTCCCCACAGGATGTCTTCTGGACTGGACTCCAGGCCTGGCCCCAGCACTGGAATCCTTTCAGCCAAAACCTCCTGGCCTGAGACTGCATCTGAGTCTCAACTTATCTGCCAATCCTGAACTGCTAGGGGTCTCCCTCCCTACATGTTTATACCTTTAGCCCAACATTCAGGGCCAGGTGCTCCCAAGTGCCAGGCCCTGATTGGTGGGTGCAACATGCAACATAAACTGTTACAGGGAAAAGTCGCAGCTTCTGCAACATTTCTCCTGCAAACATATTAACCCCTGGTCCTTGAACTGCTGGAACCAGGCTCACAATACAGATATACATACACATATATATAGCACATAATACAACGGTATTACTGACAGGTAGGGGTAATACCGGGCGTAACCTTTATTAACAGCAGCCATATTTACCCCGACCGTCCCGTGATTATTTCTGGAACGTATTCAGATCGGACGGGCCAGGTACTGTGTGGGTCTCATGGTTTGCTCCTGCTGTCTCTGTCCTTAGGCCAGGTGCAGAGCAGGAAATGCATTGAAGACGTGATCCGCTTTGCTGCAGAAGAGAACCTTTTCCTGATGGCCGATGAGGTATGAACCCAAATACAAAGGGTTACCCTCCTCTGCGCCTCCTCTGTCACTGAGAGTAAAAGGCAGGGTTCCCATCAGTGTATGCTTACGGGTGGGGAGATCGCTGAACAGAGTGCTAGAAAAGAGAAGGGAGTGAGCGCTCTTTCACCCCTGCACTCTGCTCAAAGATGAGACAGTATGGGCAGAGTCCAGGATAAGAAAGATGAGAGCGAAGTGTAGGACGAGGAAGAGACCGTTTATCTGAGCTCTTGCTCCGTGCACTCTGAGAAGTTTGCAGGGAGAGACGACTCAGACAGAGAGGAGACAGTGAAGAGAGAGAGATAACAGAGAGGAGACTGCCTGAGCAGAGAGAGGTGAAAGAGGAGACTGTCTGAGCAGAGAGAGACGAGAGAGGAGACAGTCTCTGAGCAGAGAGAGGTGACAGAGAGGAGACAGTCTGAGCAGAGAGAGGTGACAGAGGAGACATTCTCTGAGCAGAGCACAGGGGGAGAGTTGAGTGAGTTGTAGGGAGCAGTAGATATGGGGGATGGAGACGGGCTGGTGTTGAGCAGAACAAGAAATCCGATCTGAAGGACAGAGATGTGTTATTGTGATATTAACCCCGACATGTAAAAATGAACTAGTGCTGTGCTTGTCTTGCCCTGGTTTAAGGTCTACCAGGACAATGTCTATGCCAAGGGCTGTGCCTTCCACTCCTTCAAGAAGGTCCTGTTTGAGATGGGACCCAAATACTCTGAAGTGGTGGAGATGGCCTCATTCCATTCAATATCCAAGGGATACATGGGCGAGTAAGTATGTCCTAAAGAGACTGGTGAGAGAGGGGGTGGGGTGGGACATATCCTTACGATGCCATTAATGATACATTAGGGCTGGGACCCGCTGCGCCCGGCGGCGCGGGCGGCTGCACCGGCTTTCCCCACCAGCAGGGGAATCCTCCTGAGCCGGTCCCGGTCCCCCCTGGCTGCACAGCTCACTACACGCCGTGACGCGTCAGCCGTTAGCGGATACAAGAGAATTGTGATCCCTAGCTTCGACGCGTCACGTGGTGTGGCTGTGAGCCAATGAGGAGGGGAGGCTTCGGGAGGAGGAGAGGCTTCAGGGAGCGGGGAGGAGTGTGGATGGAAAGCAGCGTGAGTGCATGTCTGTGTGTATGTGTGGGGTGGTGGTTGTGTGTGTGTGTGTGTGTGTGCCTGCGTGCGTGTGATTGAGTGCCTGTGTGTGGTGTTGCTTTACTTACCTTTCAATCAGCAGCTCCAGCCCGAGCCGTGGAGGAAGGGGGGGGGGGGGGGAGTAGTAGCGCGGGTCCCCCGTTCAAGCCACGCCCCCCTCATGTCAAGACTTCCCAACTCCCGCCCACCTCCCGCTCCGGCTCCCGCTCCCTACAGACCGCATATCGCGGTCTGTGTATGTCAGCGCCCCACCTGTCTGCAGTGCGGGAGCGCTGACGGAGGGAGCGGGGCCTTAGCCTTAGGTGGAGGGGACAGTTACACGATAACCAGCATTTCAGGCTCCCAGTGAGGGGAAAGAAAACCCGTAATTGTCAAAGAAACGATAAAAGTGGGATTCTTACTTTAAGGATGATTATATTTACGGAAGGAAGCATATTGCTTGTGTACGTGGTTTATAGAATAAAAGGTAATGATTGTTACGTTGGACTGCCCTCTTAATGGATGATTAGATGAGTTACTTTTTCTTCAAAAGTGCAGGTCTCCTCAAAGACAGAGATACAAAGTACAGCTCTACTCACACGTTCATAATGACGTTCTCCATTTACTGTGACAGCCAAGCACAGGGGAAGAACGCAGTTTCAGGTCCCACGTGGACTTTTCGCCTGATGATCACCTGATGAAACGGTGTTATTCCACTGTTGTCACATTTAATGGAGAACTTCATTATGAACGTACGAGTGGAGTGCTACTTTGTATCTCTCTTTGAGGAGACCTGTACTTTGAAGATATCGTTTGTCTGTGTTGGCTGCCCGGGCCGGATTCTCCTCACCTGAAGCTGTTTCCCTGCACTTTGGAATTGGACTGATTAGATGAGTTGACCTTTTTGCGGCCAGACAGGACTGCAGCTGGTCAGCCAGGCGGTTGATGGTTAAGCAAGTTAACTGCATTAAGTTAAGTTGTGTTATAAAATGTTCTTGAACCCCCTCTGCCCCCTAATTCAGTCTCTGCTGTGTCCCTCCCAGGTGTGGGTTCAGAGGGGGTTATATGGAGCTAGTCAATATTGACCCAGCCGTTAAGCAGCAGCTGACCAAGCTGGTGTCTGTGCGTCTGTGCCCACCGGTGCCTGGACAGGCCGTGCTGGACGTGGTCATGAACTCCCCCCAGCCTGGAGATCCCTCTTACAAACAGTTTGCTGCGGTAAGTGTGCCGGGGAAGGACACCAATGTCCCACATTGAGAGACGCTCTCCATCCTATAGAAACAATGGTCCATGATCAGCAGTATGGCACCCGTATACAGGTGTATAACAGTTATTGCGTGACGTCCCTGCCGGGCAAGTGTGACTCCCCGCTGGGCGAGTGTGACTCCCCGCCAGGTGAGACTGGACAGACCGATATCACCTTGAGTTCCCCTTGTATCTCCCCAGGAGAAGCTCTGCCCTGTTGGTGCAGTTGG
>WSYH01004965.1:0-48312 GCA_036426205.1 Ascaphus truei
AGAGTGTGGGGGAGAGAGACAGAGAGAGTGTGGGGGAGAGAGACAGAAGCGGGAACCCGAGGGACATCCCCGCTCCCATCTCCTGCCCCGCGGGCTGTCACGCGCTGACAGGGGGAAGCGGGAACCCGAGGGACATCCCCGCTCCCATCTCCTGCCCCGCTGGCTGTCACGTGCTGACGGGGAAGCGGGAACCCGAGGGACATCCCCGCTCCCATCTCCTGCCCCGCGGGCGGTGACAGGGGGAAGCGGGAACCCGAGGGACATCCCCGCTCCCATCTCCTTCCCCGCGGGCTGTCACGCGGTGACAGTGGGAAGCAGGGAACTGAGGCACTGTCACGGGGGGAACGCCGGGGATAGGAGAACACCCCGCTACCACCTCCATAACTGCGTGCAGCGGGAGCGCCGGGGACAGGGGGTAAGGCACAGATAATACTGTGTCCTCCATGGAAGAAAAAAAAAGGGCCGCTCGTTGGGGGCGGGCTCATATAGAGCCTGGCCGCTCGCCCACAAAGCCTGGGTGCGTGCGCCAATCAGCTGTCAGGTAGGTGGAGTTTTTTGTTTTTTTTTCAACGCAAGCAGGGAAATTTAAAAAAACAAACACTTGTGCTGCTTGGGCCAATATTTACTCGCCCGGAGGTTAAATCCACACGCCCCGGGTGTGGAAATGTATATGATTGTCGAACACTGCATATATACACACATACTGTATGTATATATATAATATATATATATACACACACACACACACACACACACACACACACACATATATATACACATATACACACACAAAATATACACACATATATTGTCACATTAACTTGTGATAGGATATAATATACACAAATAACTGGGTTGAATTGAATACGACTCAGATATAATAAAGAGAGTTTATTCCTTAGATAGGTGAACACACAAGATAATACAAATAACAGACAAGAAATAACACTTACTTAGGGGGTGGGGTGATGAAGCAATCAGGTACAGGTATACCAATCAGGCATCAAGTAGTTGGTAAAATCGAAGACTCTGAGCATAGGACTGACACTGGTTTATATGTGATTCCAGTCCTATACATTGTCATTGAGTGCCAGTCATTGGAGGACAATTATCTGCACCCAATCTCTACTGTGGGAACAGTGATAGATCATGCCCCCCAGCTAGTTGGCACATGCGTACTTCTGGCCCTGGGGGTCTCATTTCTTTAGCCCCACACAAAAGTCAGGCGCCTACATGTCTACCAGACCTGGATCTGGTCAGGAAACCCTTTGTCTGTAAGTGTGAATTACAGCACTTACAGTCCACTCAAGCCCTGCGTTTCTCCGCCCTAATGTATACAGCCAGAGTGGCTGAGCCTTTGATCAGGGGGTCTGTTGTAGACAATGGGTCGCCCCCCTGAGCATTTACATTAAACAGAGTCAGAAACCTTTGCGGGCTTTTATCCCCGCTTCGAAATACAATACATTTTTCAATATCAATATATATTAAAATAATCCGTGCGGCTGGGTCAAGCGGGCTGAAACTTGCCAGACCCTCATGCCAGAGGGGACTCTCCATGGTGGCCAAGTTTCAGCTCGCTGCGACCCACCGGACCGGAGATACAAAATTACAGTTTAAAAACCCTTTTGGAACATGAGGCTTTTTTCCGCCATGCAAGTCAATGGCAGAAACCCAAACTTTCCAATTACCCTGAGTCTGTTCTGTTGCCCCGAGAAGGTCGGTATTTGCCATGCAATCCTGCCGGAACTAGGACTACATGGTGGCCGAATCTCAACCCTCTAGGTTGAACAGAACCGGAGTTATGGGCTCTGGGTTTCTGCTCATTCTGGCAGCCGTTTTTTCTCTTGGCACTTCCCTCCGCCATTAGAGTCAATGGCGCGACCCTCGTGGCGAGCGCGACCCTTTACGGGGGTCCTTAATTCTCGGACCCGGTGGTGGTCGAGTGTGGGAGTTCCTAGGGTCTAGCGGCAAAAATTATTTTATTCCTGGGTGCCCTAGAACCTAAGTTTCCCACGCCAAGTGAACTTGACTCAGTATGATCAAAGCTCTTTTTTAGATATTGTATCCGCTTCTGCGGTTTGGATGGTTGCCAACCCGTTCCTGGAGGACGGCATCGAGGAATCCCCATTGAAATGTGTACACATATACACACACACAAAATATACACAAAATATATATATATATATATATATATATATATATATATATATACACACACACAGTGGTCGACAAATCACCAAAAAATCTACTCGCCGAACAAAAGAATCTACTCGCCACCTAGTACCACACGTGTGCTGCTTGGGCCAATAGGAGCTCGCCACGATGTTAAATCCACTCGCCCGGGGCGTGCAAATGTATAGGTTTGTCGAGCTTGTGGTGCCGGCAGCACAGCTGTGACTAGCAGAGGCAGACAGAGGGCTTTTGGGGCATGCAGCCACACACTGCTGAATCAATCTCTCCTGTGTCGGGCGTGCAAATGTATAGGTTTGTCGAGCACTGTATATATATATATATCTTCCAGTGCACCTTAGTAATAAATAAACAGACTTGAAGCAGGGGAACATGCACTTGAAGCAGCAGCCCCAGCAGGATGACAGGGACAAACCCATAGCCTGGAGAAAGGGATGCCAAACCCAAAGAGAGAGAGGGGGAAGAGAGAGAGAGGGGGGGGAGACAGAGAGGGGGGGAAGAGAAGAGAGAGAGGGGGTAAGAGAAGAGGGGGGGAGAGGAGAGAGAGGGGGGGGAGAGGAGAGAGAGAGGAGGGGTCGGAAAAAAACACACAAAAAACAGCCAGGGGGCGCTGCAGAAGAAACCACAGCAGCTTTCAGCATTTGCCCTGCGTTTCTGCCACCCCCCGCTTGCTCCGCCGGACCCCACACAGAAGGAGCATGTGTCCAGCTGCATGCCCCGCGACTCTGCCATCAAACCTCCCCCCTCCTCCAAGTGCCGGTCCACAAAGAGCAGTGTATGTCGGCTGCTGCCCAGCCTCCCCCCCTAGCTGCTTCATGTGCCGGTCCCCAAAGAGCAGTGTATGTTCAGCTGCATGCCCCGTTGCTTCCCCCCCACCCCCCCTTGCTGGAATTACTGCCCGCCGACACAGGAGAGATTGATTCACAGGTGTTGGCTGCTCATGCCCCAAACGCCCTCTGTCGCCTCTGCTACTCACAGCCTGTGCTGCGGCACACAAGACCCCCCCTCCCCCTTGCTCCAAGTGCTGGTCCCCAAAGAGCAGTGTATATGTCTGGGCTGCATGCACCACAGGCCCCCTCCCCTCCCCCGCTCTGCTTATTGGAAGTGCCAACCCCACGTATAAGAGATTCATTCGGCAGTGTGTGCTGCTGCATGCCCCACAAGCCCTCTTCTGCCTCTGCTATTCACACTTGCTGCCGGCCACCACAAGGCACCCCCATCCCGTGTCTGTCTCTGTTGTTTTTTCTCTCTCTGTGTAGTGTGTGTCTGTCTTCCTGTGTGTGTGTGTGACCTTTCATTCTCCCCCCTTCCCTCCTATCTCTCTCCCCCTTCTCTCCTTTCTCCCTTCTTGATCTCCCCACCACCCTCCCCTCTAGCCACCTCTCTCTACCCGCCCTTCTTTGGGTTTGGCATCCCTTTCTCCAGGCATGGGTGTCACCGTCTCCTGCTGGGGCTGCTGCTTCAAGTGCATGTTCCCTGCTTCAAGTTGTATTATTACTAAGGTGCACTGGAAGATATATATATATACAGTGCTCGACAAACTATACATTTGCACGCCCGAACACAGAGAGATTGATTCAGCAGTGTGTGGCGAGCCCCAAAAGCCCCTGTCTGCCTGCTAGTAGCTGTGCTGCCTGGCACCACACCAGCTCGACAAACCTATACATTGCACGCCCGGGCGACGAGTGGAATTAACATCGTGGCTAGCTCCTATTGGCCCAAGCAGCACACGTGTGGTACTAGGTGGCGAGTAGATCTTTTGTTCGGCGAGTAGAATTTTTGGTGATTTGTGCGACCACGTGTGTGTGATATATTATATAATTATAAATATATATCTATATTATATATATGTTGTGTTATTTTGTAGTGGTGTATAGTGTACACACTATTCAAGGGATTCCTGCTGCCGTCCTCCAGGAACGGTGTGGCAACCCATCCAAACCGCACGAAAAGCGGATACAAATATCTAAAAGAGCTTTGATCTACTGAGTCAAGTTTTGGCGTGGAAACTTAGGTTCTAGGGCACCAGGAATAAAATAATTTGCCGCTAGAACCCTAGGAACTCCCACACTCGACCACCACCGGGTCCGAGAATTAAGGACCCCCGTTAAGGGTCGCGCTCTCGCACGAGGGTCGCGTGCAGACTCTAATGGCGGAGGGAAGTGCCAAGAGAAAAAACGGCTGCAAATGAGCAAAACCCAGAGCCCATAACTCCGGTTCGTTCAACCTAGAGGGTTGAGATGGCCACCATTAGTCCTAGTTCCGGACAGGATTGCATGGCAAATACCGACATTCGGGGGCAAACAGAACAGATCAGGGTAATGTGGAAGTTGGGTTTCTGCCATTGACTTGCATGGCGGAAAAAAAGCCTCATGTACAAAAGGGTTTAAAACTGTAATTTTGTATCTCGCGTCCGGTGGGCGCAGCGAGCTGAACTGGCACCGAGAGGGGGAAAGGAGGGAGAGATGGGGAAAGTGGGGAGCGAGGGGGAAAGGGGAGAGAGGGAGAGAGGGGGAAAGGGGAGAGAGGGGGAAAGGGGAGAGGGGGAGAGAGGGGAATGGGGGAGAGAAGGGAATGGGGGAGAGAAGGGGGAGGGGAGAGAATGGAGAAAGGAGAGAAGGGGGAGAGAGATAGGAGGGAAGGGGAGAGAATGAAAGGTCACACACACACACAGAGACAGACACACACATACACAGAGAGAGAAAAACACACAGAGACAGACACGGGATGGGGGTGCCTTGTGGTGCCGGCAGCACAGCTGTGAATAGCAGAGGCAGACAGAGGGCTTGTGGGGCATGCAGCAGCCACACACTGCCGAATGAATCTCTCATACGTGGGGTTGGCACTTCCAATAAGCAGAGCGGGGGAGGAGGGGGGCTTGTGGTGCATGCAGCCGAACATACACTGCTCCTTTGGGGACCAGCACTTGGAGCAAGGGGGAGGGGGGCTTGTGGTGCCGGCAGCACAGCTGTGAGTAGCAGAGGCAGACAGAGGGCGTTTGGGGCATGCAGCAGCCACACACTGCTGAATCAATCTCTCCTGTGTCGGGGCAGTAATTCCAGCAAGGGGGGGTGGGGGGGAAGCACGGGGCATGCAGCTGAACATACACTGCTCCTTTGGGGACCGGCACATGAAGCAAGCTAGGGGGGAGCGCTGGGCATGCAGCCGATCATACACTGCTCCTTTGTGGACCGGCACTTGGAGGGAGGGGGAGGTTTGATGGCAGAGTCGCGGGGCATGCAGCTGGACACATTGCTCCTTCTGTGTGGGGTCCGGCGGAGCAAGCGGGGGGTGGCAGAAACGCAGGGCAAATGCTGAAAGCTGCTGTGGTTTCTTCTGCAGCGCCCCCTGGCTGTTTTTTTGTGTGTTTTTTTCAGTACATCAATTCTAAGACGCTGTCCCTATTTCAGCCACGTGAAAAGGGAAAAAAAGTGCGTCTTAGAATCGAGGAAATACGGTAGTTTGTGTTGTACGTGATAAGAGTGAGTGAAGGAAAGATTAAAATTATTGGTGTTGAGTGCTGAAATAAATTTGTGCAATGTGGTGATGTCACCTTCCCAAATGAGTAATAGGTCATCAATATAACACTTGTAAAATAAAATGTGCTCCCTATACTTGTTCAGTTCTCCAAACACGTGGAACAGTTCCCACCACCCCATGAAGAGGTTAGCGTAGGATGAGGCAAAACTGGTGCCCATTGCTGTTCCACGTGTCTGAAGATAATGGAAACTCACAGGAACAGAGTTCCATGGTCTGGTGCTATCCGGGGGATGTCCAGCCTCCTTAGAGGCAGAGCGCCAGTAACCACAAAGACAGCCTTATTGAGAGCGGAAGTGAAAAGCAGCACTAAATACAAAGTAAGAGTTCTTTAGTTAAATTCTTTGGCCAAAGGATTCTAAGCCTGCTACCACGTCACGGTAAACCCTCTTCAGCAGGTCCTAAACTACCTGCAATGGTTTTCTATACCTCTCTAATGGGGGGAGAAATGTCCCAATATCCGGGTAGCAAAAAGAGGACAAGCAGGGGTCAGTGTGTAAGTCCAGACAGGACAATACATGCAATAACAGGAACAAAAGGGGACAGGCAGGCATCCAGGAGAGGAACATCCAGGGTGCAAGGCACTAGAAAGTGGGCGCTGGCCGCGTCCAGGGCCTCCTAGCGCCCCTCCCTTCAAGAGGGACCTCCGGACGATCCAAGGTGGGGGGGGCGGTGTTCCCTACCTCTGTGGGTCCATTGCATGTCTTGTGTTACGTTGCTGACTGCAAACAGGATACGGACCCACAGGGCAGAGGTAGGGAGTAATACACTGGCTTGGGATGCAAGGGTAGTCGGTTCCGAGGTCGAGGCAGGCAGCAGGCAAAGGGTAAGTCAGTGACAAAGTGAAAAGAAAGTGCGCACTAATTAAACAATACCACACACGTGAAGTGATAATACAGTGATAAATAGAAAAGTATATTACGTGACCTAAAAATATATAGGTTAGATGGAGCGTCTGCAGCTGTGGTGCCGGGGATTGCTCAAAGCACCCCCTAGAATATCAGACAAAAAAAGAGAAAGAAACACAGCTCACAACGCTCATAGTGCATTAAAAATTATATTATAACATTAAATCAATAGGGTAAGTATTGTGCGTACATCAATATATAATTAAATATGCATGTTAGGGGTAAGTTACCCATACACCAACTCAGTTGACCGGATCAGATGTCATCAGCAGGATGTGAAGCTGTTTCGTGACACCAGGTTCCAAACTGGTCGGATGGGAGGGTCTCCTTGGATAAGCAGTATATACAGTGGTTTAGATATTGTCCAGCGTCCGCAGCTCACAAGGGAGAAAACCGGATCTGTCTCACTGTTACACACGATGCTTTCTCTGTACTCCGTCGCGGCACTTCCGGGTTATGACGTCATCACTCTGATGCAGCGCTGCTCGCGTGATAGTCTCTCTCCGGTGGCACAGAACAACCGCATAAACGATGTATACCAAGTCTTAGAACGCTCGTCCTTCCAACGCGTTTCGAAACCGTAAAGGTTTCTTCATCAGGGAATGAAGAATGGTCTAGCTGCCTACATTGAAATACCCCACGCCGGTAGCCCATTGGTCCGCTGAACGGACGTCTTAGCCAATGGGATAGCGGCAAGGGGAGGTCAGTGCTTACATAAAAAATGGGTTCAACAACAACTTTATTAATCAAGTACACAAAAAATACATTTAAATAGAGGCACGATTCTAAAACAAAAGAGAAAAAGGTATTGGTGCATCAACTTAACATTAGTATTAATCTAAAAAAACATCCATGAATAAGTGCAAATTAGCACAACCAGAATCAGGGTGGCATGAAGTTGGATCAATTATGTATATAAAATTGGAAGAAGCACGAAATTAAAACATACCTAGGCAAGGGAACATATTTTTAAGGAACCTTCACATCCTTAGATACAGTAAAACATTTGTTTAAAAACTAGTTTATTTAAAAATTAAAAATATATATATATATATATATATATATGTAAATATTAATAATTTTACCACACAGGATACATTAGTAAATTACATTAGGTTACATAACTGGCTTAAAAGAGTATGTATAAAAACGCTAAATTAAAATATTTTACTATTATTTTCATAAAAAATGTTTAATTTATTTATTAAGGTCAAGAGAATAAAGTGAGTAAAAGGTGACCAATATATATATTTAGTGTTTAGTGCTATATATATTTATATATATATATAGTGACAAATATCTCACTATACCCTCCTCTGCCCCTCCTTGCATTTCACCCTAATATCTCACCATACCTTCCTTACATCTCTCACTATACACTGTCACAACTCTTGCATTTTGCTCAAGGATGTCTTCTCTCTACCCATTTTGTATCTAAAGCCCTCTCCCGCCTGAAACCTTTCTCACTAACTGCCCCACGCCTCTGTAATGCCTTTCCCCTCAATATCCGACTAGCACCCCCTATATCCACCTTTAAGACTAATTTTAACAACTACCTCTGTAGCGAAGCATATGAGTAGCTCTGTGGCTGATACTATACATCTCATACACCGACCGTGGCCCCTGCAGACTCACTTACCAGAACACCTTCCTACTGTCTCTGTACGTTCTTCCTACTTGCCACTCAGATTGTAAGCTCTTCGTGGGCAGAGACTCATTTTCCTAATGTTACTTTTATGTCTGAAGCGCTTCTTCCCATTATATGTTATAGTAATTAATATATCACGTGTATTACTGCTGTGAAGCGCTGTGTACATACATAGCGCTATATAAATAAAGTTATACATACAGAAATGTAACAACAGAAAGACACAGCAACCACAGTGACTGGCAGAAGGTGTATTAAAAAACACACAAACATATCACAAACCTACATTAAATATATTAAAGTGAGCTTCATATAGTCCCAGTGAGAGCACGAAGGTCCAAACCTGTGATTCTGATGGGACCCGGTGCACCAGGTCCCAGGACCCGCGGCTCGCAGCACTCGGGAGGTGTGGGGATCACAGAAGAAGAATCACAGGAAAAGCTCAACAGCTGATCTACCGTTGAGGCGTCCTACACACGGCAGCGCGCAGACGCTAAGGTGGAAAGACTCACACATCCAGCCTCTGAGCAGCTGATTTACCTTTGAGGCGTCCTACATGCAGCGCGTGCAGACGCTAAGGCTGCGGCCCCAGTGCCTCCGCTGCACACTCGCCCACAAGGATGGCGGCGCGTGCTGCCGATTCCCCGGTCTGCAGGGGGAAAGACCGGGGGCGTGGCGGGGGAGTGTTGGGGCGCGGCTGTGACGTCACCCGGCAGGTTCGCCCTCATTGGCTGAACCGCCGGGGGGCGCGACCTAGCGCTTCGTCGCGAGTCCTGCTCTCAATTCTATTGCGAGCCGGAGAAACTCCCGGCGCAGTGCTGCGACCCCCCCTCGTAGCGGGCCCGGCGCCATTGAGGGGAGGGCTCTCGTCCCAGCAGCGTCCGCTACAGCGAACAAAATAACACACAATAACGCCTGGCCAAATGAGACGCGGCTTACATATTGCAATAATACTAATAGAACGTGATTACAATTAATTGAAGGGACACCTCCCTGGGAATAGGAGCATGTTCCCAACAATGAAACCTAATATAATGCTATTGGATCACTTTTATCATGTTCACAATAGTGATCCACGTGAAGCTATTCAGAGGGGGCGGAGCTATACGGAGCCCTCCCTGCTCTCAATGTACATTGTGTGTGTCACAGATGCACCGTGACACCGTTGTAAACCCCCCCCCCCCCCCCCCCCCCCCAGCTAAATGAGAAGGAATATAACACTCCCAATTGAGTTACTGTATGTGTAAGTAGAGATACACTTATGGGTGTGCAGCAGGTTACCTTGTTCTTCTCAGAAGGTCTGTGCAGGCTCTTGGCAAGGAGTACAATGAAAGAAAAGGGCGCCAGGAACGTATAAAACGTTATTAACAGATGACTTCTTCCCTGAGAGATGCGCACACAGCATTCCCCAAACAGGTTCATACTTTTCCTGTGTTCATTGTCACGGATAAGGCCTGGCTCAGCCTGGCTACATGTGGCCACTTTCACTGGGACTCGGCAGGGTGCCTGTAATGGTGAGGGGTAACCAGGCTCACTAATAAAGGTTAAGCCCACTTGGTTGCCCCTGAGCTGTGTTTGGGGGCCCTAGAGGGTCAGCTCTTGGACCTGCCTGTTGTACATGTACTGCTATGCAATGTATGTAAAATGTGCAACCATAAAGATAAGGGGGCACAGGGGGCAAGGTATCCCCAGAACAGTACCGGGATGCCAAGTGCATGCCCAGATAACCCTAACCCTGGTATGAGGAGTTCAGGGGGTTCTCCAGTCAGGTATAAGACGGTGAGGCTTTTATTGAAAGTCTACGTTTGCATAGTGTACGGGTTGTGGCTAGTGGGGTAACACAGCTCAGGGTTTCACTCTATCCCTCACAACAATAGACTTAGGACATTTTAATAAGAAAATGTATAATGTATATTTTATTAAATCTGGTATGTTTAACAATATGTTATACTTATACATTGTAACATAAGCTGGGTCCTTTTACTGCAGGACTCCACAGGGGGCCGATGGGCCACCAGGGTGTGGTGCCAGTAAGTCTGTCCTAAGTCCATAGATAAAAGTGACACCTGTTGCCAGGAGTGTGAACAGCCATCGGTGCAGGATGGCTGAGTTAAGTGTCCCAAGTCCTGGGCTGATTACAGGCTCTTCCAGCCAGTAGTCACCTCCCTAGACTGAGAGGCACCTGGCCTCTGCATGACAAGAAGGCAATATGGCGATTTTCACACCGGCCCCTTTGCTTTGTTGAAGCTCAGGTGCCAGGCATCGCAAGATTGGCAAACATGTGAATGGCTAGCAGTAAAGTGCACACGCTTGTGGGTTGGCAGTAATGCTGTGGGACAGGCTTTGCAAATGTTATAAAAAAGTTAGTAGCCAGCCCAGGAAAGGGATCCCAAGACATATCCAAGTTGTGACTCTGTGGACGGACGTTCACAGAGGTACACAATTAGGAGGCTTTATAACGTGAAATTATAATAGGCTTTATTCTGCCTGTTCCTTTTCATCAGGAAAATTATCCAAACACGGGGGGGAACAAAGCTTCCATTCACTTAGGAGTAATTCTAGTGAAAACACTATGCAACCACTTCACATCTCCCTAGTCAAGCATTTCTCCCCAGCCCCAAACATAGCATGAAAATAATCAGATATAAGCAGTCTCTTAATAATGAAAGTCTTATCTGTTTATCAGCTGTAGAGTAAGATTCTCTGCTCTCCTGGAACCGCACTGAGCGTGCACAGAAAATCAGCATCCAGGTTTAGAAGTATTATTTGGGCCTTGTGTCTTGAAAGCAGCTCTGCTAACTTTGGCAGAGCTCAAAACAAGTGTGTCTCCAAGTTCAGCTCAGGTGTCAGCTAAAGAGTTCTCACTTCCTGTTTCAAAAGACAGGCTTTCTAAGCCATCTAATTCAGGCAGGTGGTGTTTAGTAATTAACTACAAGAGGTTAACCACCACACTGCTGGATTAAAGACACATTACTGAACAGGGATAAGTCCCCTGTTACATACCTCCCCTGTTTGTGGGAAGCTCGGGCTTACCACGGCCAAAGCCCATCCTTCCACTCTCATTCGAGATCTTTCTGTGACTTGAATGAGAGTGGATGGAGGAAGAGAACCTTCTGTCCCGCTGGGATTGGAGCCCTTTCTCCAGTTTATTTTTGTCTCCTCCCGAAGGTGCTTGAGATCAGCACTCCTCAGTCGCTCGAGGAGGACTTTTTCCACGTAAAGTCTTCTTATTGCTTGCGCGGTCTTGAGATTTCTGTTGCGTCGGACACTCCTCTTTTTGTAGACAAAGTGTATGGCAACAGTTGTAGAGCAGTTAGGACTAGTCCTTGAAGTTTTCTGCTCTTGAAGCGGTCTTTCTGCAGCTTCTCCACACCACGGAGTCACCAGTTCAGCTTCTTCAGCTAAGGATTCTGCACTCCTACCTCTGTTTGTTGCCTGTTGGGCAGCTGTAGGTTTGGCTAGTGCTTTCTTTGGTGGCTCAAACTTCGTATTTTTGTTTTGAAGTTGCGTGGAGTCCCCAACTCTCACTGTACCCTTGTCCTCACGGGCATTAGTTACTGTGGGATACTGGTGCTTGGGCAGTGCCAATACCTTTTTCCGTATTGGAGGAATCTGTATCAGAGTCTCCTTCATATTCTGGAGCTCTGTAATTTTTGTCGTCAAGGTTGCCGCTGCGTCTGTTTTCTCCTTGGTGTACTGACTCAAGGGAATGGAACAGTCTCTCTGTCTCTCCAGCTCTTGCTCCAGTTTCTGAGCCTTCTCATGCTCCCTCTCATACAGAGTCACCTGGTATCGAAGCTCCGCCTCCAATGATGCTCTGAAGACCTGCAGCGTGGCCTTTAGCTCCTCATACTGCTCTGTGGGGACGTACTGGGTATTCAGACGTTCCTGCAGCGCTTGTACCTCTTTAGCAGCCTGCAGCTTTTCTTCCTGCAGCGTTTGCTGCTTCTCCTCAGCATACTGGAGATGTGTACACAGACCTTGCAGTTGGTTCTGCAGTCGGTGCTCTGCTTCAAACATTTCCTCTTTCAAAAGTTTATTTATTTCTTTAAGAGCCTGCAGCTCTTCATTCTTTCCCTTGACGTATTCTGTCAACTCAGAATTTTCTTTTTTTAATCTTAAATTTTCTCTTTTTTCAGTCTCTGTACTATTCAGGCCTTCCTTGCAGTCCACCTTCCATTTTTGCACATCTGCTTGGAGGCGGGCTGTCTCCTGGCGTGAGACTTCCATCTCCAGGTTTAAGTTCTGAAGCTCCTTCTGAGAGACTTTGAGATCTAAGTTAAGATGTAGGATAGTTTTCCTTGAAATGTCCAGCTCTTCAGTGAGACTGTGTAGTTCCTTTCTGGAAACTTCCAGGTCTGTGCGGCAGCTGTTGGTCTCATGATGTGAGGCATCAAGTGCTCTGCGGAGTGTCTGAACCTCTTTCTGAGATACGTCCACTTCTATCCGGACACTGTTGATCTCCTGTTGTGAGGCATTCAGCTCTATGCGAAGAGTGTGAACCTCTTGCTGTAAGACTGTCATCTGCTTCAGTGCCTCCTCATACTTCCGCTTTAGCGTAGCCACCATTTTATCAGATTGGCTCTGCTTTTCATCCATGGCGGAAATAGTAGCCTTTGCAGTATCTAGCTCAGTCTTGAGATCGTCCAATTCTGTCCTGGCTAAAGAGTAAATTGTGAGCACATCTTTTTGTAGCCTCACGTTATTTTTCAGTAGCTCCGCGTAACCATCTTTCTTTTGATCCAATTGTTCACGGAGTAAATCACAGTCACGCCTGGCAATTTTCAGTGCGTCTTCAGGGCTGGTTAAGGGATTGTCACTCACTGGTTCCGGCTCCGCTTCCCTGGGATGACTGGTTGAGGGTTCCTCACTGTTGGCACCGGACAGACACTTCTTTGGGGTACACGACTTCTGCCTTGGGCCCTCTGGATATTCAGTTATACGTGGGACGAATTCTCCATTTTCACTAGGCTGCAGGGCATCTCAGTCCTCCTTTTTCTCCACAGGATCTGCGGACGTGTCTGTTACTTCCACGGTAAGTGAAGAACCGCTTTTCTTTTTCTTTTTCTTCCTTTTTGATTTGGATGACACCGTCCCTTCAGGGATACTGGGGTCTCCATCTTCATTTGAAGTTTTAGCAGCGTCACTGGATCCACCCGGCTTTTCTTGCAACTGTAATAGCTGACGGAAATATTCGGTGATCCACTGCTCCCGCTCTGTCTCCTGCTGATCATATTCGTCATCAAAGGGAGCGGTCTTTTCTGTTCGTACCGAGTTCAGGCACCCCCACCATTCTTGGGGTGTTTTGTGGGTGTGACTCGGTTCGGGTTCCTCGTAAGAGATGTCTTCCTCTTTATTGGACTGGAAGGGCCACTCTTCAGTGGGGTAGGGTTCATTACAGGAACGCTGCATCTTGTCCTCCATTTTTAGGCTATCAGGTGTAATTTTCTTCCTGACCTCAGGAGGCGCTATTGCAGCTGTTGCCACTGTATTTGCTAGAACCCCCAATTGTGATAGTCCTACAGATGGGCATATTTTGCTTGTAGAGGTCATGGCTCTCACAGGCATCTCTGTAGATTTTTCTTTCTTGGGTAATTTTTTTTTTTTTTTTTTTTCAATATCAGCAGTACTGTGCATGCATTTTCTCATCTCAGGTATACAAGATTGTGCAGTTGCTAGGTAAAAAAAAAGTATATTTGCTATACACCATTTATTTGCTAGGTGAATCCCTCCGCTTCAGCAACAGAATTTGGTTTTCTGCCTGAGTTCAGTAATTTTCAGTCTCATCTTTGGGTATTATGGCATTCACACTTCACACTTTGGGTGTCTGTTTTGCTCCCAAGATAATAGGCATACTTTTTTACTTGCAGAAAAAAAACATTCTTTGCAGTGGACTCAACACTCAGCAATTGGCTTTGAAAAAACTTTTTCTTTATAGGGCAATTTTACACTCAGCATTTGTTTGCTAAAAATACCCCTGCTTCAGCACAGTCTTTGTATCAATTTTCACACTTTTTTGCATATACTCCATTCACAGCTGGTAGCCCTATGCGGTGTGGCAACCTTTATTTGCAAAATCAGTACCACTCGTGGGTCACCATCTGTTTTCACTGCTTCAGCGAAACTTTTGAAAACAACAAACACCTATCCCTTTTTAAGGGCTGACTCACTTCTTGAACCCTGACTATGGCTAGAAGGCAAAATCCCTATTTCAATGACCGTATTACACTTTGTGATAGGTAATTAAAGGTTTACCTGCTTCAGCAGTCTCTTGGGATTGGGGAAAAGAGTCCATCTGTGGTTTTGTAAGTTTCAGTGGTGTGTGTCCCTTTAAATCTGATCTCTGCTGCATGAGGGTTTGTTTTTTTTTTCAAGTTGTTTAGACTGTTTGTAGGCAAAAAAACATAACAAAAAATTTCACATAAAAACTCCGGTCCTTTTTAACTACAAGGACACCTCTTGTCCCACTTCTGACGACCATATGTGGACGGACGTTCACAGAGGTACACAATTAGGAGGCTTTGTAACGTGAAATTATTATAGTAGCCAGCCCAGGAAAGGGATCCCAAGACATATCCAAGTTGTGACTCTGTGGACGGACGTTCACAGAGGTACACAATTAGGAGGCTTTATAACGTGAAATTATAATAGGCTTTATTCTGCCTGTTCCTTTTCATCAGGAAAATTATCCAAACACAGGGGGGGGGAACAAAGCTTCCATTCACTTGGGAGTAATTCTAGTGAAAACACTATGCAACCAATTCACATCTCCCTAGTCCAGCATTTCTCCCCAGCCCCAAACATAGCATGAAAATAAGCAGATATAAGCAGTCTCTTAATAATGAAAGTCTTATCTGTTTATCAGCTGTAGAGTAAGCTTCTCTGCTCTCCTGGAACCGCACTGAGCGTGCACAGAAAATCAGCATCCAGGTGTAGAAGTCTTATTTGGGCCTTGTGTCTTGAAAGCAGAGCTCAAACTTTGGCAGAGCTCAAAACAAGTGTGTCTCCAAGTTCAGCTCAGGTGTCAGCTAAAGCAGGGGTGCTCAAACTGTGGGGCGCGACCCCCAGGGGGGGCGCGACACTGCCGACGGGGGGCGCGGGGTTTACAGAGGCCCCGCGCGCTTCCCGAATGCACTTAAATTAAGTGCCGGGGGAGCTGCAGGGCCTCTGTAAACCTTACTTACCTAGGCTCCGGCGGCTTCCTCCCTGCGGCGCCATGGCAACGCGGCGTCAAAATGACGCTGCGAGGTCATGTGACGTCACGTTGCTATGGCAACGTGACGTCATTACGCCGGAGCGCGGGTAAGTTGGGGTTGGGGGGGGCGCGGGAGCGAGGGGACAGCCGTCAGGGGGGCGCAGGGAAAAAAGTTTGCGCCCCCCTGAGCTAAAGAGTTCTCACTTCCTGTTTCAAAAGACAGGCTTTCTAAGCTATCTAATTCAGGCAGGTGGTGTTTAGTAATTAACTACAAGAGGTTAACCACCACACTGCTGGATTAAAGACACATTACTGAACAGGGATAAGTCCCCTGTTACAGACTCCAAGCCCAAAGAAGCCTTGCGGAGCTAGCAAGGAAGCGGCTGCAGGACGGCAGAGCAGAATATTTTCTAAGTCCTACTTTCAGCACCATTTCCAATGGGCTTGTTAAAGACTTTATTTCGGTCAAGGAAGTTTAGTTTTTCAGCCCAAAACCCCAGTAAGTGTGTTTTCTTCTATATTATTGTAATTCACTGTGTGTATGTCTGTTTCCAAGAAATAAACGCAATTTCTTTAACATTTTTATTTTGCTTAATGATATGATCCCAGGATAAAAGGTATAAGTACCTGGTCTCCCGTGACAGTGCCCTGACGTTTGAGGAAGCCCACCCTATCACCCTAACATAGCTTCTGCTCCCCCATATGGAAAACAGCTGGGAACCTATCCCTTCTGGCAGCTATGGGGTGATACTCTAAGGCAGGGGTGCGCAAACCTTGCCCCCTGCACCCCCTGCCTGCTCTCCACCCCCCGCCCTCTTACCTTGTCTCCGGAGTCAAATGACCCCCCCCCCTCTATCTTGTCTCACCGTAACACTCAGCTGTACAGTTATTGTGCAAATAATCCTTACATATCCTGTATGTCCTGAATCATTAGGTAAGAATTGCATTAATTGTCACAATGTTATCCTCTCCCTCACACAACTGACACTATTAATGCATCAAGAGCAGGAAATATAATAATCACAGTGTATAATATAACAAGTTTATCAAAGTGACAAAATAGCAAAAAATAACCTTATTTATAGCACCCTAAAGAACTGAGCAGACCCTGGGAAACACGTCTATTGGGAGGGAAACCCCTGAGAAGCTGCAGTCAGGGGGCAGAGCTAAGTGTGGCCAATTCCAATGTTCTGATTGGTCAGGGATCTTTACCAGAGCTCCCTATTGGACAGAGGAGGCGGAGGAGGTGGAGGAGGGACCAGGACACAGCAGGTCATGATATAAAAGGCAGGAGCTGATACAGTTCTTATCAGTGTTTGTGATCATCTTTGTACAACATGTCCCTTTGTCTTCCAGCTCATGAACCAGCTATAGATGGTGAGTATTTAGCTAAATCTATATCACTTTATACAATTCATACTTTGATGTTGTATTTATATTGAGATTTATTTCACACGACTTGTTTGTTAGAATATATTTAAATTAACTTGTACTAATTACGTTTACTTGTTCATTTTTATATGTTTGATTCATGTTAATTTTCCTGCAGTACAATATAGTTTCAATGTTATATTCACATATTTTGTTGTAAATGAAATATTAATCAGTGTTTACTCAGAGATCTTATTTGTACAACATATAATAACATGATTTTGGAGAAACGTTTGAAACTTCCAAACATATTGACTTAATTGGTAGAAGAATCAACAGATAAAAAAGCTAGGTTGATGGATAATTATTTCAGTCAATTTTAATGGCCTTTAGGTAATCAATAATTGACAATGCTTTCCTACTATAATCTCCCAGCAAGTACAAGATGATGGGTGTTTCACATAAATAAATGAACGGGATAATTTTATCAGCAATGTACAAATTAGCATCAATAAAGCAAAACGAGAAGACAAAAGTGCACAGAAATTGTGCCGTTTTATATTTGTTATATTTCTATTCATTTTTCTCTGTAAACTGTGTTTTCATGTTTTATGTACAACTTACAATGGATCATTATGTAGTAATTATAAGCTTTTATACAGACTGATTCTGTTGTTGATACTACTTTATATTTTAGCCTCACATTATAACTGTTTAGTAACATACTGTAGAAGATACTCCCCTAATAGTAGGACAGATAATGTAATATAGCAGGGAATACACTAGTGTTCTGATTGCAGGGTCTGAGTGATGCCACAAGACACTTTATTGAACAGTAAGAGGCTCTCTGAAATGACAGAGGCTGCTCTGATGATTTTGTTCCTCCTGACAAACAACAACGATTGGAGTATTCTCTGTTTTTGGCAGTTGAGTTTGATAAAGTTGCAATTTACTTCTCTTTCTGCCTTAAGTTTTGTCTTCAGCAAGTGAAATGGATGCTCAATCGGGTTGAGATCAGGTGATTGACTCGGCCATTGCAGAATATTCCACTTCTTTGCCTTAAAAAACTCCTGGGTTGCTTTCGCAGTATGTTTTGGGTCATTGTCCATCTGTAAAGTGAAGCGCCGTCCAAACAACTTTGCTGAATTTGGCTGAATCTGAGCAGACAATATATCCCTATACACTTCAGAATTCACCCAGCTGCTTCTGTCTTCTGTCACATCATCAATAAACACAAGTGACCCAGTTCCATTGTAAGCCATGCATGCCCATGCCATCACACTGCCTCCACCGTGTTTTACAGGTGATGTGGTATGCTTCGGATCATGAGCCATTCCAAGCCTTCTCCATACTTTTTTCTTCCCATCATTCTGGTACAGGTTGATTTTAGTTTCATCTGTCCAAAGAATGCTGTTCCAGAACTGGGCTGGCTTTTTAGATATTGTTTGGCAAAGTCTAATCTGGCCTTTCTATTCTTGAGGCTTATGAATGGTTTGCACCTTGTGGTGAATCCTCTGTATTTGCTCTCGTGAAGTCTTCTCTTTATGGTAGACTTGGATAATGATATGCCTACCTCCTGGAGAGTGTTCTTCACTGGGCTGGATGTTGTGAAGGGGTTTTTCTGAACGATGAAAAGGATCCTACGATCATCCACCACTGCTGTCTTCCATTGACGTCTAGGCCTTTTTGTGTTGCAGAGCTCACCAGTGTGTTCTTTTTTTCTCAGAATGTACCAAACTGTTGATTTGGCCACTCCAAATGTTCCTGCTATCTCTCTGATGGATTTTTTTTTTTTCAGCCTAAGGATGCCCTGTTTCACTTGCATTGAGAGCTCCTTTGACCGCATGTTATGGGGTTCACAGCAATCTTCCAAATGCGAATGCCACACCTGGAATCAACTCCAGACCTTTTACCTGCTTAATTGATGATGAAATAACGAAGGAATAGACCACACCTGTCCATGAAATAACTTTTGCGTCAATTGTCCAATTACTTTTGGTCCCTTGAAATAGAGGGGGCTTCATATTAAAGAGACGTAATTCCTAAACCCTTTCTCCAATTTGGATGTGATACCCTCAAATTAAAGCTGATAGACTGCACTTTAAGCCCATATTCATTATTTAACTGTAACTTGAATTTATTTTGGTACACAGCCGAAATAACAAAACTTGTATCAGTGTCCAATTTTTCCGGACCTAACTGCACGTGTCTCCCCTGATATATACAGGACATGTCAATGTGACGCCTGAGATTGTATCAATGATTGAGCACGGAGAAGAGCCATATATAAGGGGTCACCAGCAGTAATAGGAGAAGGAAAGTCCTACAGATAACAACACTGGTGAGTAATAAACACTTTTGTGGTGGGTGCTCTAGGAACAATCATTATAACATTTCATAAAAAAGGAAACTTGATCACAAATTAGTATATCTATCAATAATTTCTATTGTCCTTTTGTAACGTTACCTTTCCCATAATAAAGTGGAAATGTATGTGGTACACACGCTTCCTGATTTTATAAATATATATATATCTCTCTGGGAGGCAATATCCTTACAAATTAAGTTTATTGCAATTTTGAATGCTTTACTGCACTTCTAATTGGAAACATTTACTGAATACCTGATTTGTTACACATCTTACCTTGTGTATCCTGTCTGTTTACAGTCTTAAACTAAATCTGACGTTTGAGAACCATTTTTTGTGTCCGATGTTAATGCATTTCTTTACTCAAATTTTTTTCCCTAGCTGATGGATTCATAAGCAGGAATTCCCCTGAAGGATGTCACATTTTGCTCTGTTCACCAGATTGTGTAATGGAAGATACCAGTGTTACCCAAATGTATCACGGAGCAAATCACATTAGTCAGGATATACCAAACCAGAGTCAGAGAGAAGCCGTGAGAATTATGGTTAAGGAATCAACCTCACAGGAAGAAGGAAATCTCCCAGACTCCCACATGTTTACCCTCAGAGAACATACAGATACAGAATATGCATCTACTCCTATTATAAAGTGTAACAAAGGAAACGTGAATGCAGGGAACGTTCACAAGAACTTTTCAGTAAAAGAAAAACCATTTGTATGTTCTGAATGTGGGAAATGTTTCACATGTAACTCTGCTCTTGTTACACATCAGAGAAGTCACACAGGAGAAAGACCCTTTGTATGTTCTGAATGTGGGAAATGTTTTACCAAGAATGTAGATCTTGTTAGACATCAGAGAGCTCACACAGGAGAAAGACCATTTGTTTGTTCTGAATGTGGGAAATGTTTTACCCAGAGCTCAGATCTCGTTACACATCAGAGAGTTCACACAGGAGAAAGACCATTTGTATGTTCTGAATGTGGGAAATGTTTTGCAGATAACTCTAATCTCATTGCACATCAGAGAATACACACAGGAGAAAGACCATTTGTATGTTCTGAATGTGGGAAATGTTTTACCCGTAACTCTGCTCTTGTTACACATCAGAGAGTTCACACAGGAGAAAGACCATTTGTATGTTCTGAATGTGGGAAATGGTTTACCCACAACTCTGCTCTTGTTACACATCAGAAAAATCACACAGGAGAAAGACCATTTGTATGTTCTGAATGTGGGAAATGTTTCACATGTAACTCTGCTCTTGTTACACATCAGAGAAGTCACACAGGAGAAAAACCATTTGTATGTTCTGAATGTGGGAAATGTTTTACCCAGAACTCAGATCTCGTTACACATCAGAGAGTTCACACAGGAGAAAGACCATTTGTATGTTCTGAATGTGGGAAATGTTTTACCCAGAACTCAGATCTCGTTGCACATCAGAGAGTTCACACAGGAGAAAGACCATTTGTATGTTCTGAATGTGGGAAATATTTTGCAGATAACTCTAATCTCATTGCTCATCAGAGAATACACACAGGAGAAAGACCATTTGTATGTTCTGAATGTGGGAAATGTTTTACCCGTAACTCTCATCTTGTTACACATCAGAGAGTTCACACAGGAGAAAGACCATTTTTGTGTTCTGAATGTGGGAAATGTTTTGCAGATAAATCTTCTCTTGTTAAACATCAGAGAGTTCACACAAGAGAAAAAACAAGACCACCGGAACAATCTATCGGAGACTCTCACAGCCACCACCAGTCTAAATTCTTTCAAAACTAAAACTGTCTCACATTTTAATCTGGTCTGTAACTGTTACATATGCCTATAATATATATTATTTTTAACTGTGCATGCAATGTCTTGTATATAATGTATACCATGTTCACTTATGTAACTATGTATTTGTAACCATATATTATTTGTCATCATAACTCTGTGCCCAGGACATACTTGAAAATGAGAGGTAACTCGTTATCGTTAAATCAGATAGCGCTTGTTGGTTATATATGTTCTAATTCTTCATCGTCGGTTTATAAAATATATATATTTTTTTATCATTGATCATATATATTTTTGGGGGGTATTTGTTTTTATCCTTGTTCTTATTTTGTTTGAATTGCTATCTCAATAAGTATATATATATATATATAGTTATATATATATATATATATATATGTTGGTGTTATGTTTTTAATTGACTAAGATAATAAGATGTTCATTTTTGAATAAATGGTTTTAACATATATTGCTGTTATATGCAGTGGCAGTGATGTATTGGCCTCGAGGTTGCCCATGCGGGCCCATTGTCCCCAAATACAGGGGATGGGATCTGTATTGGGCACCATCGCTGGTTTTTCATTTTGCCTTTCAGCATGGCGGCTAAGAGGTTAATATTCACGATTTGCTACTTGTATTTTACAACATAGGTGGCACTCACACATTTGTCCTGAGCGTCACGCCAGCACCACAGCTCTTGCTGTGTTTGTCTCGCAAGACGCACACAGCGGCTTTGTGACGTCACTTCTGGTTCTGGTAACCATCGGTTCCTCGTTTGTATAAATCAGACGAGATTACAAGCAGAAGGATATACTCTTTGACAAAGGGAATCTATGCCCGAAACACGTCAGAGTTTTTCGTTTACCCTACTATGTTTTTGGATGTCTCTTATGTCTACCCCTAAATAAATTGTTTTTACATCATATCTGGGTGTGTCGTGCCCCTATTTTTCTATCTATGAATGCTGTGCTCCACATCCCTCCATCGAGGATTCTACTATTAAACGAGACAAACACTCTATCTTACGCTCCACTACGGGGAATTTTTATGATATAGTTTTAACCTTTACTGTGATTTATTATGTTCTGATGTAAATAAAATGTTATTATTTTTGTTCTAATATTTCTGATCCCTAATGGTCATTAGACTGACCAACAGAACAAATTCACTAACGGGCCATTGCTGTCTGAAATAAATTATTCTAGCATTGAGTGCAATTATGTAGGGAATCTTTTGACTCTTCTTGTCAAGTCTGTGTTCTAACTTCTTTAAAGGATAATTTTTTATAAATCGTTTATAATATACGTCTAGTTTATTTTCATAAATTTGCTTTGAAAATGGGTGTCATCAGGCTCTTCCTAACACCCTGGTCTGCAGTACCAATGCACAACCACCGGGAGGGCCGCTGAATCCTGGCATTGCTGTGATCCTGTCATGGTGCGCTCACCACAAACAAGGCGGGACCACGGGGCTGAGTTGGGAATGGATAGAAATGCCATCCACAGCCACAAGGGCGCTTCTGGAGTGTAGGTTGGTTGGGATAGCCGGGTCGGGGTTGGAGAGGTACGGATCATTGCAGATACTATTAGCCGAGGTCTGGTTGGAGAGGTGAGAATGGTCGTTGTCCGAGTGCCGAGGTCAGGGTTGGAGAGGTGCAGATTGCTTCAGTAGGCATGTAGGCACACTCAAGTGTGTCTGCCGTTGGCCACCATAGCCTACAGAAGCTGCATGTTTGCAGTCCCATACTCCAGACGTGGAAGCGGGAATTAACCGAAGCAGGACGCTGAAGGAAGCCTTTGGGAACCCACACGAGCATTGTTATTTCTGTTTTTTTTTTTAAATTGTTAAGTTTTAAACCCTGGTATCTGTTGTCACATGCCGCCACACCAATACAGTAGAGAGAGACAACAGAGCACCATTGAACCAGAAAGAAAAGCAGCAAGCCAGTGTGTAATCTGCATTGCTTAGAAACTCAACACCTCTGAGTACAATTCACTCACATATGGCTATGTGAGTGCGCTTTATTTATAGATTTTCATTTGGCATTCCCATGGTTCATATTATCTATTGGCACCAACCCTGGTTGTCTTCTTTGCTTTGAGAGAACACAGGAATCCAGTTTTGGCAGGAAGAACCAGGGCAGTGTACCAAGGATGAAACAAGAGGATCCAAGTTGCAATCAAAGCAGTCACATGTGGCTGTGAGTGTTATTATTATTGTTCACAATCATCTCAATCACACCTTCCCTCTCCCCCCCCCCCCCTTTTTTTCCCCTTTCCCTCAACCGGAATACAACATACAAAGGTTTAATCTAATCCTTTATATTCTCTCATTCTTTATTTCGCACTTACCGTATTTTGTCCATCCGTACTGCATGAGGATCCAGGGAAGTTCCTTTTCTCGGTTGAGCTGCATCAAATATTGGGGCCAGTATTTTTTGCTTTTATTATTTTGTTCTATCAAAGATAACACTTTGCTATATAAGATGCAGGATTACCCTCCACCAACCCTATTCATTTTTTTCTAGCATACTATTGAGGTAGCTCCCCAGTTTCTATTCATTCAATATACTGCCGCCTGCCTCTGACCTCTGCTGTGACCTGACTACAATATACTGCCGCCTGCCTCTGACCTCTGCTGTGACCTTACTATGATATACTGCCGCCTGCCTCTGGCCTCTGCTGTGACCTGACTACAAAATACTGCTGCCTGCCTCTGACCTCTGCTGTGACCTGACTGATATACTACGTATACTACCCCCAATACTACCCCGCCTGTGCCCTCCTGATTCCTCTTTACTTTGTGACTGACTAGGATCCATAACTCGCCTACCCCCCTCCTCTGACTCTGCCGTGACCTGACTACAATATACTGCTGCCTGCCTCTGACCTCTGCCGTGACCTGACTACTAATATACTGCCACCTGCCTCTGACCTCTGCCGTGACCTTACTACAATATACTGCCGCCTGCCTCTGACCTCTGCTGTGACCTGACTGATACTACTACTATACCGCCGCCTCTGACTTCGCTGTGACTCTGCTGATATACTATCTGCCTGCCTTCTGATGACCTCTCTGTGCTGACCTGATTACTGGCCTGCCTCTGACCTCTGCTATAACCTGACTATGATATACTTCCGCCTGCCTCTGACCTCTGCCGTGACCTTACTACAATATACTGCCGTCTGCCTCTGACCTCTGCTGTGACCTGTAAGGAGAAGCTTGTGGGGAGCGCAGGTATCACCATACATATAGGGAAGAAGATATAAAATAGTGCAGTGTATCTAAACAAATACAGCAATTCAAACAGGAATCATGATTGGGGACTCACATTCTCCCAGTGGTGATACAGCATTGAACTAGCAAATAGTGTGGTGAGAAGACTCAGCAATGTGCAGGGGGATCTTGCTTGTATACACTCCCTGATGTCAGCAGGAGACAAACCCTCAACAGAATGAAAGAAAGACAACTCTAGTGCAACATTGTATGCACCATTGTACCATTCAAGACGGGAGAAATTGGATCTTCTCCCAAGAGGGTTGAGCAGCGAAGTTTGCCATTTTTTCACATTTGAGCACTTTATATTTACCACAATAATATATTCAAATTATTTATATATATATATGTATCACCTTCAATAGTAGCGCCTCACATTTTTTCGTTTTACTCTGCTGTGACCTGAATGATATACTGCCGCCTGCCTCTGACCTCTGCTGTGACCTGACTATGATATACTGCTGCCTCTGAACTCTGCTGTGACCTGACTATGATTTACTCTGCCTGCCTCTGACCTCTGCCGTGACCTGACTGATATACTGCCGCCTGCCTCTGACCTCTGCCGTGACCTGACTGATATACTGCCGCCTGCCTCTGACCTCTGCTCTGACCTGACTATGATATACTGCCACCTGCATCTGACCTCTGCCGTGACCTGACTGATATACTGCTGCCTGCCTCTGACCTCTACTGTGACCTGACTATGATATACTGCCGCCTGCCTCTACCTCTGCTGTGACCTGACTGATATCTGCCGCCTGCATCTGACCTCTGCTGTGACCTGACTATGATATACTGCTGCCTGCCTCTGACCTCTGCTGTGACCTGACTATGATATACTGCTGCCTGCCTCTGACCTCTGCTGTGACCTGACATGATTACGCTGCCTGCCTCTGACCTCTGCTGTGACCTGACTATGATATACTGCTGCCTGCCTCTGACCTCTGCCGTGACCTGACTATGATATAGCTGCCGCCTGCCTCTGACCTCTGCTGTGACCTGACTATGATATACTGCCGCCTGCCTCTGACCTCTGCTGTGACCTGAGTATGATATACTGCCGCCTGCCTCTGACCTCTGCCATGACCTGACTATGATATACTGCCACCTGCCTCTGACCTCTGCTGTGACCTGACTGATATACTGCCGCCTGCATCTCTGACCTCTGCTGTGACCTGATCTATTACTGCTGCGCCTCTCTGAACCTCTGCTGTGACCTGACTGATATACTGCTGCCTGTCTCTGACCTCTGCTGTGACCTGACTGATATACTGCCGCCTGACTCTGACCTCTGCTATGACCTGACTATGATATACTGCCGCCTGCATCTGACCTCTGCCGTGACATGACTGATATACTGCCGCCTGCCTCTGACCTCTGCTGTGACCTGACTATGATATACTGCCGCCTGCCTCTGACCTCTGCTGTGACCTGACTGATAATCTGCCGCCCTGCCTCTGACTCCTGCTGTGACCGACTATGATATCCTGCTCCCGCCTGCCCTGACCTCTGCTGTGACCTGACTATGATATACTACTGCCCGCCTGCCTCTGACCTGCCTGGTGACCTGACTATGATATATACTGCTGCCTGCCTCTGACCTCTGCCGTGACCTGACTATGATACTGCCGCCTGCCTCTGACCTCTGCTGTGACCTGACTATGATATACTGCTCCCTGCCTCTGACCTCTGCTGTGACCTGACTATGATATATTGCTGCCTGCCTCTGACCTCTGCTGTGACCTGACTATGATATACTGCCTGCTATTCCTGCCACTGGGACCCACTCCTGCCATAGATCTCCCCGTGGCACTGACACACCTTACAGTACAGGTGCTGTTTATAGTTAAGATAATAAGCCATAAATAAAATGAAATAACGTGGGCTCTGATGAAAAGGGCTTAAGGACGATTAAAATAAAGGTGGGGCCTGGTCCTGCTGTCCCTTCAGTGTCACTGCTATTGACAGACGGGTTGTTGTGAGGGACTGGGATTGCCTGTGAATATATTTCCCAAACCATGTAAAATGTATGTAAAAGTAGGGGTACTATGTATGTTATGCTTTAACACATGTGCTTTAGTACCACCTTACTGGACATAGAGGTGCAGATCAGAGACCCCTTTCTCCGTTAGAGCCTTGCCCCTATCTGGACAATCGCGTTAGTTTGGTTGTGGGGACTGTGCCACCGAAAGGGCACTGAGGCCCCCATTTCCAGCCAGTTTTTCAGGACTTGGGAGGGTCTGGAGTAAAGGGCAGTGTCCAGAGAAGGTTAAGATCAAAGACCCCCCACTGAATTTGCACATGGACCAAAGGAGAAGTTTATTTCTTTGCCACCAAAACGGCATCTATCATTCCGCCCACGTGGAACTCTGAGTTGGATCCCTTCGCTTCCAATGAGCACCGGAGGCGCTCTCCTGATTGGCTGATCTGTATCTGCATCGTGGGGACATGATCATGACCCCCCCCCCCCACTTCCCCTCCTTTGGCCTGGATAAAACTCACTGTAGTGGCAAATAAGAGTGAATTCCCACTTTCAGGAATGACTATCTGTGACGGTAACTTTGTGACAGGCTATAATAATACGAAAAACAGGAAAGGTAGCGCTAAAATTCAAAAGTGCTAATTAATATGCTAAATTAAGTGTAGAGTGGCGGCTGCCTGTGATATAACACTGACCCCCAGGTCAGAGAAACAACAAGTGAAATATTATATCTATGGCGCCCCGCACATAACCCCAGAATAATTAAAGGATATATACAACCCGGATCAGGTGCTGGATCAGGTGTAGGAATGTGCTCCAAAACGAAGAGGATTCACATATAAATAAAGACCAAATGAAAACATATAGCGTAATATTGTTAAACAATTGGCACTGAATCAATGCAGTATATCAAATTAAATAAACACAAAAAACATAACTAAAACAAGGTTAAAACAGAGCTGAGAGAAAACAACAGGTAAATAAAACACATTTAATATTAAAAACAATAATAGGAGATAACCATAGTTAAAACAGAAATTAGGTCTGCTAGAAATGCTGCTGCTATAGCTGAAGTGACCGCTTTCCAGACGTGAGGTGGTATTGCGCAGTGGATAAGTCAGAGAGTATCCCCTCTCGTGTATATCAACCGACTCGTGGCGTCTCCCCTGTGTGGCGGATGTTTTGTCCCTCGGCTCTCCCCTCTGTGCTGTTCGCCTCCCGGTCTCGTGATCACAGACCTCAGTGCGCAGTCAGCTCGGGAGCAGGAGGAACCGCCTGCGCAGATTTGCCAGACGGGGATCTCGCCAAAGATGTGAACAGCAGCGGCAGATTCGCCGTGTTCTGGACGTCCAAACAACGTATGCAATGTAGTCCTATCGGTAGTTGTCACTGGAGTGAGCAGCAGGGCCAGCAGATCCCACCCTACGCGTTTCGGAAGTATAACTTCCTTCCTCAGGGGAAAAAGGTTATGTCCTATTATTGTTTTTAATAGTAAATGCGTTTTATTTACCTGTTGTTTTCTCTCAGCTCTTTGTTTTAACCTTGTTTTAGTTATGTTTTTTGTGTTTATTTAATTTGGTATACTACATTGATTCAGTGCCAATTGTTTAACAATATTACGCTATATGTTTTCATTTTGTCTTTATTTATATGTGAATCCTCTTCGTTTTGGAGCACATCTCTACACCTGATCCAGCACCTGATCCGGGTTGTATATATCCTTTTATTTTTCTGGGGTTATGTGCGGGGCGCCATAGATATAATATTTCACTTCACAGGCTATAATAATACACACCAAAATATACCTGGATTGAATTGAACACGGCTGAGATATGATAAAATATAATTTATTCCTTGAAAAAGGTGAACACACGAGATTATACAAATAACAAACAAAATATAGGCACTTACTTAAGATGGAATGATGAAACAGTCATAATTCTGGACTGGCAATTCATACAGCAATCTTCAAAATCACCAAGACACGAAAGACAACTGAGTAAGGGCTGATCCTGATTTAAATATCATTTCA
Organism: Ascaphus truei; assembly: GCA_036426205.1. Classification (NCBI taxonomy): domain Eukaryota; kingdom Metazoa; phylum Chordata; class Amphibia; order Anura; family Ascaphidae; genus Ascaphus; species Ascaphus truei. The sequence goes on from WSYH01004965.1 coordinate 28,291, forward strand.
AACCCATCTCTTAACCCTAGGCACCGAGCTGGCTAGGGGAATCTCTTTGAAGTAGACTTTCCTTCCCCTGCAGGTGTGAACTGGGCCACTTGCAAATCACTCAACTCCTTTGTTCCTGACCCTAAGGTAAACACTCAGGACAGTTAACTTTTGATCACAGGGCTATGCTAAATCATCAGGATGCCCTTCCTGCCCTATTAGCATAGCCGATGGAGTCTGCATTTTCAGAGCAGATCCAAATACCATATACACTTTAATATCTTCACATATTAATAAGTTCCGTTCTGGTGGGTTCAGTGGGTCGAAATCTGCCAGTTTTTAATGCCTACAGTGACTCTACATATTGGCCAAATTTCAACTCTCTGCGACCTCCAGAACCAGAGATACAGAAATGCACTTTGAAACATTTTTAAAATACAGGATTCGTTCCTTTAAAAATGAATCTCTGCTTTTCACTCTTTCCCCATTGAAATCAACAGGGTTCGCCGCCATAGCGTTGAATGGCGGGCTCCGCCGTTGCCGTCAATGGGGTTTCCCGCCATAGACTTTCAATGGAGAAACCGCCGCCATTGAAGGCTATGGGAAAAAAACAACAAACTTTACATTTGCCCACACTCCGTCTGGTTGGTCGGAGAGGGCTGGGAATGGTCATGCATAAAAGCCGGAACCTTGGCTACATGCCATCCAAATCCCATCCCTCTGGTCATTCCAGAACCGGAGATATGGACTTACATTTTTCATCATTTCACACTTAGTCGTTTTTACGCCACGTGGCTTTTCCCCATTGGAATCAATGGCCGGCGCTGCCATAGACAATGCATGGCGCACACCGCCATTAGATTCAATGGGACCTCCGCTCCGCCATTGAAGTCAATGGCGTGACCCTCCTTCTCCGCTCAACCCCTTACGGGGGTCTCTCATTCCTGGACCCGGTGTGGATCGTGTGTGGGGGTTCCTAGGAGCTAGGTGCAAAAATAACTTTATTCCCGGGGGCCCTAGAACCTAAGATTCCCACGCCAATTGTCTTTGAACTTGACCGAAGTGATTAAACTCTTTTCAAAGACATTGTATCCGCTTTTGCGGTCTGTGGTTCGGATGGCTACCAACCTGTTCCACGAGGCCGGCGTTGAGGAATCTCCATTGAAGTCAATGAGCCCATTGACTTACAATGGGAAACCGCCGCTCCTCTTCTCGGATGCCACCTGCTGGTCGTCGCTGGAAAACAGGTCCAAAACCGCTACTTCTGCCATTAGAACGCATGGAGTCTCAATGGCGACCTATGGAAGGCTGCAAAATGGAGCCTGAAAAGGCGGGAAAAGGGAACAAAGGGCTATAATCACTAAATTAACATTAACCCCTTCCCTCCCGCATCAACCCTAGTGTATGTGTGAGTGCAAACACCAGGATGAGACATTACATGTATACAGGGGAATAAACAGTTGGATACTGAAGCAAGGTAAAAAACACATTACTGGACCTCAGCCCAGTTAACCCCTTGCTTCCCAGGTGAGAGTAGAGGGTGGCCAAATGGGGTGTAACCCCTTTAATCCCGGGCCAAATCCTCTCTCTCATGACACTATCTCACCCAGTATACCCGGAAACAATTGGTACAAGTAAGAAATGATGCGACCCTCGTCTAGTGAAAGAATTACACGTAGTATTGGGGATTCGCCTGTATATTCTGTAGCAGCATTCCCTATACTTCATAGGCATTTCTTTTATTTATTGCTGAAATATATGTGGGATTTTCATCAGGACTTTTACCCTCAAGGACTTCCTCCCAAAACACAGTTTGAATTGTTTTACTTTGGTTTTCTATTAAAAATAATTGTAATTTTCCTGTCATTCTTCTGTTCACCCATTCAAGTTTTACCCAGTTTTTCTGTACACACACCTACTGTATAAACGTACACACACTCACGGACGTACACATACACACATATATATATACATATATATTAACGTACACACACATACATATATAAATGTATACCCACACTTCAGGGAGGGTAGCGCTACCTTCACACACATTTGGGGTGGCGTTGCTCCTGGGACTGGAGGGGGACATTGGGTTATCACACTGGGGTTATTATTGTGCTTATGAGCAGGGAATGCTGGTAAGGAATATTGTTATTACTACTGCTGCTATATGTGTTTGTGTTGTGGTATTTGCTTAGTATTTGTCATCTTACCTACCTGGGACCCTCATAGGTGTAGGCACTGCGTTGCAAGATATAGTACCCCAGGCTCCTCAGAAGTGGAGGCTTTGGTCTTCTGTGAGCCTCACGGGTAACGGCAGCACGTGTAATCACCCGCAGTTTCCCATAGGCATAGGGAGGAGTGTAGCCAAGTGCCTCTGGGTATAGTCTTCCACTGGCCTCAACACTATAAGTCCTGATAGGAACAGGCAGTGTTGGGGTTAAACCCTTGCGCAGGGCCTAGCCTGCAGTTGCAACCTGGATAAGTATTATGTTGCCATATCCAGGGACAGGCCTAAACCGGCAGTTGGAGTGTCAGTACCTGGACCTGCCCTGTTATGGCGCAGGGTCACAAGCCCCTCCCCCGGATATAAGAGCTGGCATTCCCCAAATTGTTTAGTTGTGTCTTTCCTCCCCCAGAGGAGTGGAGGTGAATCCCTTACCCCATCAGAGGATAAGGGAGCTGAGGAGGGGTGCTCTGGGCCTCAAGCCATGGGTACTGGCTCCAGGGAAAATGGAGGATGGATATGCTGTGCTGAATAAAGACCCAGTTGTACCACTAGAAGCCTGTGTGTCTTTCCTGTGAGAAGTATGTGCCTGTGGGAGTCATCCTGCCCAGCTAGGATCCCCATAGGATGGAGGCGCTGTGCTGAAGAAGAGAAAGCCTGACCTGTTGTTGCTTCGAACCACCATCTGCAGACACTCAGCCTCCTGGAACCTCACAGGTTAGGACCTGTTACCATGTAGTGATCAGAGGTATGAGAGGCCTGTGCATGCGCTGTCTCTTTCGGGGCTGCATCAGAAAGGAGCTTTGCGGCCCTGGGTCTTTTGGAGGGCTCTGCGAAAGCTCACCGAAGCGTAATCTCCTTCGGTGATGCCAGTCGGTACTACCTCCTCAGATGCCATCCCCACTCTTTCGGCGCTGCCGGAGGGGGTCTGAGAGAGCTGATTTGTCCAGACGGATGAGTCACAAGCGGAACGCTCCCTCCCCCGTGAGTAACACTGCGGTCCTCCCTTTTTCTCTTGTATTTCCGCGAGAAAGAGGAAAGAGATGGAGTTCTCTATATATGATATCGCTCCGCCTAGGGAGGTACCTGTGGTTCCCCCGGGTATAAGAGCTGCACTGCACAAATTGGGGGTGATGTCTTCCCTCCCCCAGAGGAGTGGAGGTGAATCCCTTTACCCCGTCAGGCGGTAAGGGAGCTGAGGAGGGGTGCTCAGGGCCTCAAACCCGGGGTATTGGCTCCAGGGAAGATAGAGAATTGACATGCTGTGCTGTGCTGAATAAAGACCCAGTTGTACCACCAGAAGCCTGCGTGTCTTTCCTGTGAGAAATACTGTTATCATATACCCGTGTGTGATTACTGTGTGTGTATTGGTTCCGGTGAGGGGCTCCTCCCACCACGCTGGGATCCCTCGCCGGTGGAGGCGCTGCACCAAGATACTAAGTATACCCCAGGCTCCCAGTGGCGGAGGCTCAGGCCTCCTATTAGCCACACAGGTAAAAGCAGCACGCGTAGTTTCAGTACCCAGGGGGTACAAGGGCTACACAATCTTTCGAGAGTTTCTCTTCCTCAGGTCGGCGATACTGATCTGCAAAGGATTCTATGACTTAAACAGAGGTTAGAAATGGAAAAAGCCCGAAGAGATGTATGTAGCCCTGCTCTCCCCCCCCCCCCCCCACTTATGGAAGATTTGCTGGTTTCTAGGTGTGTGTTGGTGCATAATACCTGTTGGCTTGCAGGAGAGCTGAGGTTCGCCGATGGTGATGGGGAAACAGGACAGGCTTTTGAGGTAGATGCTTCATTCGTTCTCTGTGTGCTAGCGCCTCCATCTGCCGCAGGCTTTTTGCTGAAGACAGTCCCCACAGTAGAACAGTCCATACTCCCCCCCTGACTGACTGTAGATTCGGACAAGGAGCATATTGAAACAGGAGCATCTTTATTGGCATCCACTGCATACAGCATATTATTACAGCGGATACAGCTTTCTCTCTAAGGCCCCAGACCTCTGTATGGTCTCTGTGTCAGAGGGTATAATTTGGGGCCTTGTCTCTTTTCCCTGCTGCTGCACAATCCCCTTATGGGACTGATCATATAGTCCCACCCCACAGGGTGAGACAGCAGCTCAGAGTACCTGCTCCATAGCTAGAGTACTCGCAACTCAACTGAATTTAGACTTGCCTCTACCCTAGTACAAAGGGGGAGGGTACAGGGTCTGCACCCAGGATTGGGCTGCACACAGACCATGCCCCGTCTCCACCCCTGTCACTCAAGAAAGCTGCCTGGGGGTGGGAGATATCCAAGATTGTGCCTAACACTGCCTGCATCTACCAGGACTTAACTGTCAGGTAGGGCAGACGGGTTGCCAGAACCAGCCATGGCTACATGTAAATGGGGTGGGGTGAGAAAGTGGTGTTTGAAGACACTGGAAGGGTAAAAAAATGGTGACAAGGACTGGGGCAAGGGAATCTCTGTGATGGGGGGGGTGGAATCTCAGTGACTGAGGGGGAAATCTGTGTGATGGGGGAGGGGGAAACGTGCGTTCAGCTCCTGCAGGCATCTTGGCTACTGATGCCAGTGTTCCCGCTTCTCCTCTGAGGTCACAGCGCTGCCCACCATTAATCCGGGCACCAAGCAGAGAGTCATGGAGAGCGGGGGGTAGGGGTTGGATGCACTTTGACCAATCAGGGGGGGGATTTGAACTTTAGGCGCACAACAACTCCTCCGGCAAGCAGGGGAGGATAAGAATTGCAGGGAAAGAGACTTAAAGAGCCGCGTGTTGTTTAGAGGGCCATGACGGCTCGCCTGCGGCCAAAATGCACTCGCCCCTGGAGAGTGGGCGAGTGCATTTATCGAGCATGCTGATATTAATCCACATTGAATTGGTAACATCGCTCTATCAGGACAATCCCTGGAGAAAGATTTGGCCAATCTGGCTCACTGGGAATTATTACTAACCAGAAGGACATAAAACATATAGGGCCTTATTCAGAAAGCCTCGATAAGGCCCTTATCGAGCACTTATCGACCAAAATGGCTACTCGTATTCAGATAGCCTCGATAAGTGCTCGATAACGGCCTGTATCGACGCAAAATTTTATCTCCATAGTGGATTCCACTATTTCACCAGCACGTAAATCATTTTTGTTAGAGAGCATCAGGTTTATTTTAACCCATAATTATTTTCAATTTAATTCACAATTTTTCTTACAGATATGTGGAACGGCAATGGGCACCAGGTTTGCCCCAAGTTATGCAAACTTATTTATGGACAGTTGGGAAGAAGATTTTGTTTGGAACAACTGTCCACTTGGGGCTCACCTGGTGCTCTGGCGCCGTTTCATAGATGATATAATTTTTGTGTGGTCAGGTAGCCAGGAGCAGTTAGAACTCTTTTTTGTCTATTTAAACAATAACGACAGGGACCTTTCATTTACTTTTAATTGTAATAGTCAACACATAGAATTTCTGGACCTTAATATATCTGTCAACAACAATAAAATTCAGACTAAAAAATATTTTAAATCTGTACAGGCGAACAATTACCTCAGGGCGGACAGCCAGCACAACCCTGGCTGGATACGCAATATCCCAAAGGGACAGCTCATTCACCTGAAACGCAACTGCTCCAACCAGGAGGAGTTTGCTATTCAGGCGAGTGAGCTAAAAGAAAAATTCAAGGTTAGAAAGTACCCTGAGAAATTACTTACAGAAGCATCTCATCAGGTAGACCAAATAGACAGAGCAAGTCTTTTGGAATATAAAAAACCAGTAAGGGATAAGGAAATTAATGGTAATCTGGCATTCGTCACGCAATATAATGAAATGGTCCCAAAAATTCGTCAGGTCCTGAACAAACATTGGCCAATTCTTCTGTGTGATAACACTTTAGCACAGTATCTTCCAGTTAAACCAAAAATTATTTTTACTAAAGCGGCGAATATAAAATCACGTTCTGGCACCTAGCTGTCCCCTGGTTCATTCCAAACCAGTGTCAACAAATGCCAGCAAGGGCTTTTTTAAATGTATTAAATGCACTGCTTGCTCATTTAGCCATACCACCAAAACGTTTAGATCCAATGTGACTTCCAAGATTTATACTATAAAATCTTTTATTAATTGTCACACGTCATGTGTGATATAGCTACTCCAGTGCCCCTGCGGCCTCCAGTATGTGGGCCGCACAGGGAGGTGCTATCAGAGGAGCGGACATGAGCATATATATAATATTAAAAGAGGCCTTACAACACATAGTGTATCACATCACTTTCTAGTCCATCATAACCAGAATCAGGTTGGATTGAAATGTCAAGCCATTGAGACAGTGCAGGCTAGTTGGAGAGGGGGTGATCAACTCAAACAGATCAGTAGGCGTGAAGCCTATTGGATCTATCAGCTGAAGACCCTCTCTCCCAACGGCTTAAACATTGATTTTGAATTGGGAGTCTTTTTAAATTAATACTTTTTAATATTTTTAAGGATATATTTACTATATATTTTAAATTAATTTATATACATGTTTTAAACATACCCATATATTTTAAATTAATTTATATACATATCTTATAGTTATCCACTAGTCACTTTGCCTTATGGATTTCGTTTGTGGTTCATTTATGATTAGTATATAGGTATTTATGGCTTAGGTCACATATCTGTGTACTATGGACAACATATTCTATCCTCCTTGTGTAAATATAATTGTCTAATGTTAATTATGTTTAGTGTATTTGTATGTTAGGTGTTTTTCGTTGTTAGTAAGGCTGTTTGTATATTGGGTGTGATTGACAGCCATCTAGACCAATCATGTAGGTCGATGGGAGTGGTATTTATCCAATAACATTCATTTTGTCAGTATATAAGTATCTCATGCCCAGTGATGTGTTTCCCCTGAAGAAGTGCGCATGCGCACGAAACGCGTTGGGCCGTTTGTCAGAAGTTTTATTGTGCAGTGTGGCAGAGGACTTGCTGAACGTTTGTCACAGATATTGCTTGGAGAGATTTTCGGCGTTTCCAACCCGCCCCCAGTGAGGTGTTTCCGGTGAGAGATAGAGCGGCAGCCCCTGGAGAGCTCCAGAGTCGCTTGGAGTGACGAACTTCCGGTCGCAGTGTGAGAGAGATCCTGGGAGGTCACGTGCTCGGACGGAGCTGCAACCGGACAACATACATCCTATCCTCTGCCTATGATCTGTGGCAGTCCTGTAAGTAGGATTCTGGTTTTAAAACACCGGATCCCACATCTGCCTCATTTATATTTGTGTAATAAACTACCCTTTTAATATAGTCAGCCTTACCTGTTTTATGTAGTGTTTGTCTTGTTTCGTTTGTCCTGCATGTTATTATCTGTATTGTTGCACTATGATGTGTTTTCTTTGTCTCTTTTTCTGATTATGTGTATGGAGTAACGTCTTGAAGAAGGCTGGAATATCCCATCATATCAACAGATACCCATCACTAGAGACATTTACACCATTGGACTTTATTGTTCCCTTTGGACTATTGCGGCGCCGGTCAGTAACAGACAAGAAGTACACTTACTTTGGGGATGGGGGATGAGAAGTATATTGCGTAGCAATTCTCTCGCAATCAGGTAACAATTCAGATGATATCAGAAGACAAAGGATAGAGGGTGGACAACAGTTTATAAACCTTTTGTAACCCTATCCTTAACATTAAGTACAGGTGATTGGTCTTCAATTACCTCTAGCTACTCATTAACGTGGGAACACATTTTGATACATGCCCCCCTGCTAGCTTGTACATGCGCATTAGAACTCTGGGGTCTCATTTCTGTAGCCCCTCATCTGCATCAGGAATGCCAGCTAGTCTACCAGATTGGATTCCTGGCAGGATATTCTTTGTTGTAAGGTGTTAAATGGGACACTTAAAGACTGCTCTGGTTTGATTAATCTCCGCCCTCATGTAAACAGTGGAGGTGACAAAATCCTTTGAACAATACTTAAGTCCTAGACATTGAGTCGCCTCTCTGGCCATATGCTACCCTGGTATGCAAAGGAATTTCCTCTGGGTTTTATCCCTGCTTTGGGACACAGTATGAGGGATAAAACACAAACATATTAAAATATCCGGTTCCATTGGGTCCAGCAGGTCGAAACTTCCCAGTTCTCAATGCCGGAACTGGGACACCCTATGATCCAATTTGCGACTTGCTACGACCTTCAGAACCGGAGTTACACAAATACACTTAAAACCGTTTCTCATTTTAATACAAAAAACTCCGCTGTAAATTAAATCACGGTTTTTCACTAAATCCCCATTGAAAACAACGGTCTCCGCCGCCATAGACTTTCAATGGAAAACCGCCGCCGTTGGCGGCTATGGGAATCCGCCTCCATAGACTTTCAACGGGGCGACGCCGCCGTTGAAGTCAATGGGGCGTTTCTGCCATAGCCAGTCAATGGAGATTGGCCGCCATTGGAGTCTATGGGAAAAGACCCGAACTTTCAAGGGGGTCCATACTCCGTCGGGTTGGTCCAAGAGGGTCAAGGATGGTTCTGCAGCGATGCCGGAGCAGTGACTACAGATACCCCAAACCCTGATCCTCTGGACCCTCCGGAACCGGAGCTATGGATTCCCAAATTTCAGCTTTTTACACTTAGCCGTTTTCTTGAGCTGTTTCTGCCGCCGCCATTGGAACCTATGGCGCAACCCGCTCTTCTCGGTTCGACCCTTATCGGGGGTCCAGGATTCGGGGACCCGGTTGTGGTTGAGTGGGGGGAGATCTAGGAATTTTATTTCTATGTGCTCTAGAACTGTTTATTCCCACGCCACTTGTCGTTGAACTTGACTGCTAAGTGATCAAAGCTCTCTTATTGAAAATGAATCCGCTTTGCGGTTTTGCGGTTTGGACGGCAGCCAACTCGTTCCTGGAAAGCTCCTTCGATGATTCTCCATTGAAGTCAATGGGCCCATTGACTTACAATGGGAAACCGCCGCTCCTCCTCTCGGACGCCATCTGCTGGTCTTCACAGGAAACAGGACCCAAACAGCAAGATTCGCCATTGAAACACATGGAGCCTCAATGGCGGCTTATGGGACCCTGCAAAATGGGGCCTGAAATGGCGGGAAAACTACACAAAGGGCTATAATCACTAAACAACTATTAACCCTTGTGCTCCCGGATGGATCCTAGTGTGTGTGTGATGCAGACACTGATTAAACCAGATATTACAATAAAGCATGGGAACAGGGGAATACACATTTTCATGTCATAACAAGGGTTAAATCACATTTCTGGACCTCAGCCCAGTTAACCCCTTGTCTCCCTGGTGAGGTCAGGGGATGGCCAAATGCGGTGCAACCCCTTTAACCCCGGGCCACCCCCTTTCTCCCTCTACAATTGTATAGACCTTTCTATTCAACATTTGTAACCTTATATAAAGACCCAATTCTTTGACTTTAAAGCTAAATGATATTTCAACTGAAATGAGGTATACAATTCTATATACTGCTGCATAGAAGTGAAATAATGATGTTGATTATTTCTACTTATGGCGTGGGTCATTCCAGATCTAAAAGAAATTAGAAATGGTGAGGGTGAATATCCATGTGTTATATTATAGTTTTGATAAAACATGTTAAAACATAATATTTAAAAATTAACCTGTATAGTGTTTCATGTGTACAAAACATTATTAAAACATCATTACAAATCAATGTTTAGAGTAGGTATCATATCAAAAACGCTTAGAATAAGCATAAAATCCAGTTTGCTTATACATGAACTCAGAACATTGTTATATGTTTAGATCTAAAAAGAGAATAATGTTGAGAAAGTTTGAAGGAGTAGGGGGGCGGGTACTGGAAACTATATAAAAGCCCCCAGGTCTATGTCTATGTTCAGACCTTTGGGGGTCAATGTTTTTAATCTACAGATCCAGTATGTTTCTATTTGGCAGAGTTTTTGGAGTCTATCTCCTCCCCTCCAATGTAAGTCTACTCTTTCAATCCCCTTAAAAGTGAGGCCTTCCGGGTTTCCTTCGTGGAATAAGCTAAAATGTCTTGAGACACTGTGCGTCAATACTTGTTTTCGAATATTGCCCATGTGCTCCAAAATGCGTACACTCAGAGGTCTTGAGGTACGTCCTACATATTGGAGACCACATGGGCACGCTAGAAGATACACCACAAAGTCAGTGCGACAACTAATTGTCTGTTTTATCTTAAATTCTTCCTTAGTTATGTTGGAACTAAAAGCCGCTTTATCTCCTTTTATCGCCTGTTTGCACGGTTTTTGCAGCTGATACAGTTAAAAAAGCCAATTGGGGGGTAACCAATTTTGATTATTTTTCACTATTTCTTTCCGATATGTACTCGGAGCTAGCTGTGCTTTAATACATGGAGCTTTTCTAAAAATGACCCTAGGAATTGGTGGGATATGCCCCTTTAAAAGAGGGTCCATTTGTACTATGTGCCAGTGTTTTTGTACAATTTATTTTACTTTGGCAGCATCAGTACTGTAAGTGGTAATCTTACACAGGGAGATCCAATCACCCCAGAGGGGGAGATAGTGATTTCTCTCCCCATACTCAAATCTTCTATCAAAAGAGAGATCATCGTAGCCAGGAAAGACATAGGGATTGGGAATGGAGAAGTCACTATGAGAAAGACCAAAAACGAGATTGAGAAGATAGAAGAGATATACCAGACTGGAGAGACGAAAGGGAGGAATATAGGGACAGAAGAGAGAGATCAAGGCCAAAGGATAGAGAGACAGAGAACAGGAGATACGCCAGCAGATCACCAATCAGAAGCCCAGTTTGGGAAAGAACCAAACAAAATACTGCGGTAGCTTTTTTGACCAAAGCCCCCCGCATCTCGTGACTACACAGAACAGGTTGTTTTTGTTTTTATATCAATTTTATGAAGTGTTTTTGAATGCCACGAATGGTTTAATAAACTGCAGTCTGTTTCAACTCAGACTTTTTTTCATTTCCACACCACCAGCAAGGAGGGGCTACCTGCTATACTCCCCACATTTGGGAGTTAACACTTGAAACCTGAATAGAACAAAAGGAAATTTTTATGTGTGCTTGCTCACACGAGGCCGTGTGAGTATAATCCTGTATACCCATTTTTTTTATTATTTATATACCACCCCCACGTCATTTAATCCTTGAAATCCCAGAAGCAAGACAAGATATATCCTCCCAGGATTGCACTCACACTTGCCCGTGAGTGATTGCAGCTTTGGTTGCTTTTTGATTATCATAGTCTGAGTTTTATCAACACCACGTGTATTCTTTCCCCTTACATATCTGTCTTTATGTCTGTTTGCTCTGAGGGGGATACTACAACTGTGAGCTGTCGGCGAACGTTAGAAGAGAACCAGACCTGAGGAGAGAAAAAAACCTTTTCAGCAGAGGAAAAGGAAAGAAAAACGTAAAGACACCTTGTTGTAAAAGCATTTACACAAGGCCATCTAAGTGTTTTCATATACTTTTATCACACCCATCATCATCTATTAGAGGCTAAACATACCATAGTAGGGTTCCTCACCCTGTGCTCCCCCTTCTTTTCTGTATCCCTGTACTAACAAGGATCCTGGATAGATCCTATTGGGGTCAGAGCCACAGGACGAGACGACGAAACTGAGGGGGCCCTTGTACAGTACATGTTTTCAAAGTTGTAATTATTTGTTTATATGTCCCCGGTCATACATCTTTGAGGGAGCGCCCGGGTTTTCCCCGTTCCATTGGTTGAGTAGGGAGTCATTTAATTTCCAGTTATATTGATTATTTTTACAAAAGGGGAGAGAGAGCACTAGTTCAACCGGGGCATGGTCTGTCCAAGATATAGAGCCTATTTCTGACTGGGAGGATGCCTGGAGAATATCTTTGGTACCCAGAAAGTAGTCAATCCTCAAATAGGTCTGGTGTGGGGAGGAGAAGAACGTGAAGTCCCGCTGGCCCTGGTGTTGTGCTCTCCAAATATCAGTGAGCGAAAATTCTTTTAATATATCTCTGAATTTTTTCTGTTTGTCAGGGATGGGGGGCTCCTACCACACTTGACCTATCTTGGTCTGGAATGGCCACCATGTTCATATCTCCTGCTATAATTATCGCGGTGTTAGACTGAGATAAGGTTTCGCAAACTTCCCTCAGAAACTTTGTCTGACCTTCATTAGGAGTGTAAACATTGACCAAGACTATTTCTACTCCTGATAAAGATCCGTACAAAATTAAAAACCTGCCCTCTGGGTCTGCAACCTCTTTGTTTAGGATGAATGGGGGATGGGGGGCTAAAGGGGGAGGGGCAGGGGGGGGGGGGGGAAGGTCCCGGGGAAGAGTATGGGGCGGGGAGTCGAATGCTAGAGGAGCTGAAAGAAAGGTACTCCGTGTTGGCAGGGTTTGTCTGGGGTGTGCACCCTTAACATAGGTGTGAAATTAAGACATTATATCTGAATTTACAACAGTTTTAGCAGATATCCATATGGGACTTACAACCTTCTTTTCTAGTTTCGTACAGTACATCTTTGAGGACTAACACAGCTATCTCACCGTTTTTTTGAGCCCCCACAAGATGGCGCCAGAGGTCTTTTAATACATAACATATAAACATGTGCCTCCGTTTACAGCCATTAAACTTGGTTTAACTAAAATAAACTCTCCCACATATTTACTTGTCTATATACAATACCCTAACATTTTGGATTCTACTTATCGGAGTTGGAGAGGGTGATCTTCATTACAATAGAACGAACAGTTATACAACCTGGGGCTTCAGATACCCTTCCGTGGATTATTTCTTCTCTCCTCTGGAACCATTCAGAGACACTCCTGAGGGACTAGTTCTGTTATCTGTGGTGAGATCCTCTAGTGTCCCCAGCAATCCTCGTGGGATTGACAGGATCTGATGGCTCCAAACCCTCTCCCCCCCACACGGTCCAGCACCTCCCCGTGTCTTTCGCTGGGTACTCGTTGCTCCCTTGTCCGGAGGGTGTCTGGTGGCTACGGGATTCATCATCCAGGCAGGATCCCTCCTCCCAGTCCCGGCAAGAGGGTGGCAATGTTGGCTTGGATGTGGATAGGGCTTGTGATGCAGACAGCTCAGGTCAAGCATGCGGGGTAAGAGGTGAGGAGGGACGCGCAATGAGGGAGTGTAAGGGAGCAGATTTTAACCAGGGAACTCGGGTGGGGACAGTCAGCGCGGGGAGAGGGGGACTGGAGGCGAGGGGGTGGGCCGCAGAGGGGGCAGGGACAGGGGAAGCTGCCAGGAGCGAGGGAGCAGAGCAGAGCCGTGGTGGTTAGCAGAGCGGTCCTGGAGCCACTGGGGAGCAGAGGGAACTCCAAATCAGCTAAAGACTAAAGGTGGAGAGATTGGTCTGAGGATAGTTGCAGAGGTGTCATCCGGGGACCCCATTTGTGCCATCAATGGGGGAGTTTCTTCTTTCTTTCCAGGGAGAGCATCTGCTTACTGGGTTGGGGTAGGAATAGCTTGAGGTAGCAAGCGTGAGGTAGCTGGATGCGTTGTGAGTGTCTCTCTTCACTCCTCATGAGCCAGATTCCTCTGTGTGGCTAATCTTTGTGAGGTTCTTGGGACTCTCGTAGGCGGTTGGTGACTCTGCTCTCTTTCAGCATCCTTAGGAGTTGATCCGTCATTCGTATGAGTGAGTCCCAGCCCTCTTAGGAATCGAGGACCATCTTCCAGATACGATAAGGTATGAAATTTCCCCCCCATTTGCACCACAAGTTTGAAGGGGAATCCCCACCGGTACCTCACTTTATTTTCTCTCAACTTTTGTATCAGGGGCTTCAGTTCTCTGCGTCTACCTATGGTTGCCCTAGATAGATCACTGTACATTTCGATATGGGCATTTCGATATTGCAGGTCTCCCCTCTCTCTGATAGATGCTTAAAAATATATATTTTATTGTATAAGAGTGAAATCTTATAAGGACATCCCTGGCTCTCTTGGGGTATGTCGATTTAGGGCCTGGGGCCCTGTGTGCGCGGTCCACTTCTATTGACTCGTGTTCAAGATCAGGTACCAGGTGAGTGAATAGATCATTCAGGTAGGGGTGCAGTAGTTCTGTGTCTACCGTCACCGGTATATACCTCACTCGGAGGTTCTGCTGGCGATCTCGGTTTTCCTGCTCTTCTGCATTTTCCATGAGCGCGCGAATTTCATAGTTCAGGCGGTTGATCTCATCCTCAGCCGAGGAATGCACCTGCTCTATTGCGTCCACTTTCTTATTTAGGGTGTCCGTCTTTGCAGCAAGAGAGTTCATGTCAGACCTGAGGGTGTTTATTGCTTTGGATAGGCCCTCTTGAAACGGCTGTCGCATACTTATAAACAGGTCCCCTAGGTAATCTTTATTTCCGCGCCTACCCCTATAATTTCCCGATCTGGGGCACTGCCAGGGCCTTCCGTTGAGCACGCCTGGCCGCCATCTTGGGTGGTCTCGCAGATCCCTGCGTACCTCTGGCTCGGCGTGAAGAAGTTTGAGACGCTCTGCTGAGCTGGTTTCTTTAGTTTATTGTTCATCTCCTATGTTTTCCCCACCTCCTCGTCAGTTTTGGGGGGTATTTTCCTCCGATTGGCGCTTACTTTATCAGTTTATTCATCGGAGGGCTCCGGAGCGATCTCCTCAAGCGTCCATGTGGGGTGACGTCACCGGAAGTCTCCCGCCGACCAGGATTTTGATTTCAGTTTCTCTTACGGGTGAGAATTTTTGTTTTCCACCGCGCTGGCATTTGTGGATTCAGGATCTGGAGGCAACTTTATTGACCAGGTTTTCGCGAGGAGGAACAACATCCCGCTTATCCACAAGAGGGTTCCGGTAGGATTGGAAGCCATCAACGTCGACCATCACAACCAGCCTTCATTTCCCTGCAGACCACTCCCTTCCACTTACTGATGGGGCAGGACTACAAGGAGATCCATCTGGACGTGATTCACATCCCTTCTGTTGAAGTGAACCTGGGCCTTCCTTGGTTTGAATGCCATAATCCCCGCTTTGACTGGACCAATAAACAACCTATCAAGTGGAGTACACTTTGTGCCGAGAGCTGTGCGGTTCCTGTCCATAAGATATGTGGGTTGGTCAGCCCCGAAGAAGAAACAAGTTTTCTACCCGAGATATACGCCAAATTTTGTGTTGTTTTTGACAAGGAATGATCTGAGGTTCTACCACCGTACCGCCCCTTCGATTGTCCTATCGACCTTTTGCCTGGTTCTGTTCTTCCTAGGGGAAGGTCTTACCCACTCTCACTTCTGGCGACTAAAGCCATGAATGAATACATTCGAGAAAATCTTAAAAGGGGGTTAATTCGGAAGTCCTCGTCTCCAGCCGGAGCAGGTTTCTTTTCGTTAAAAAAAGAGGGTGGATCTTTTCGCCATGCATCGACTACAGGGGACTTAACAAGATTACCCTCAAGAACTATTACCATTTACCTTTGATCTCAGAACTTTTCAACTGCCTTCAAGGGTCAACCATCTTAACCAAGTTGGAATTGCTTGGTGCCTACAATTTGATGAAAATTCGCCAGGGTGACGAATGGAAAATGGCCTTCAACACACGAGATGGTCATTATGAGTACGAGTACCTCATCATGTCCTTTGGTCTCTGCAACGCTCCTGTCGGCTTCCAAGATTTTTTCAACGAGATCACAATAAGAAACTGGTTGAGAAGGTCCCGGACGATCTCGTTGACAAAGTTCTGTTGTAAATAAAATGTTATTATTTTTGTTCTAATATTTCTGATCCCTAATGGTCATTAGACTGACCAACAGAAAAAATTAACTGACGGGCCATTGCTGTCTGAAATAAATTATCCTAGCATTGAGTGCAATTATATGGGGAATCTTTTGACTCTACTTGTCATGTCTGTGTTCTATATTCTGTGCCCCCTTGCACCCACTGTTTTGTCTTTTATACTAGGACTATACCTAGCGGTCTGATTCATCTTTTTCCTTTAAGGAATTTCCAATTAACAGTGCTTAAAAATAAAAAAGCAAAACACTCCCCACAATTATAAGAAATATATTATGTTTTCATAAGTTTAAAGATATTTTTTTTACAAAAATAAAATCAATAATTTTCAGCGTGCAATATTACAAAGTAAACTTGTGTGAGCAAAACATTGACGACATTTAGAGAAAACATAATTTTTCTCCTGTGCGAACTCTCTGATGACTTATTAGCAAAACATTTCCTGTATTCAGAACACACAAATGTATTTATTTATCAAAAGTTTTACCAGGAAGTAATACATTGAGAGTTACCTCTCATTTTCAAGTATGTTCTGGGCACAGAGTTATGATGACAAATAATACATGGTTACAAATACATCGTTACATAAGTGAACAGGGTATACATTATATACAAGATATTGCATGCACAGTTAGAGATAATATATATTATAGGCGTATGTAACAGTTACAGACCAGATTAAAATGTGAGACAGCTTTAGTTTTGAAAGAACTTAGACTGGTGGTGGCTGCGAGAGTCTCTGATAGATTGTTCTGGTGATCTTGTTTTTCTCATGTGAACTCTTTGATGTTTAACAAGAGAAGAGTTATCTGCAAAACATTTCCCACATTCAAAACATACAAATGGTCTTTCTCCTGTGTGAATTTTCTGATGTGTAACAAGAGCAGAGTCATATGTGAAACATTTCCCACATTCAGAACACACAAATGGTCTTTCTCCTGTGTGAACTCTCTGATGTTTAACAAGAGTAGAGTTCTGGGTAAAACATTTCCCACATTCGGAACATACAAATGGTCTTTCTCCTGTGTGTATTTTCTGATGTCTAAGGAGAGCAGAGTTATAGGTGAAACATTTCCCACATTCAGAACATACAAATGGTTTTTCTCCTGTGTGAAATCTCTGATGTGTAACAAGAGCAAAGTTATTTGTAAAACATTTCCCACATTCAGAACATACAAATGGTTTTTCTCCTGTGTGAACTCTCTGATGTGTAACAAGAGTAAAGTTATGAGTAAAACATTTCCCACATTCAGAACACACAAATGGTCTTTCTCCTGTGTGAACTCTCTGATGTTTAACAAGAGTAGAGTAACGGGTAAAACATTTCCCACATTCAGAACATACAAATGGTCTTTCTCCTGTGTGTATTTTCTGATGTCTAAGGAGAGCAAAGTTTTTTGTGAAACATTTCCCACATTCAGAACATACAAATGGTCTTTCTCCTGTGTGACGTCTCTGATGTCCAAGGAGACCAGATTTATATATGAAACATTTCCCACATTCAGAACAAACAAATGGTCTTTCTCCTGTGTGACTTTTCTGATGTATAACAAGAATAGCGTTCTGGGTAAAACATTTCCCACATTCAGAACACACAAAGGGTTTTTCTCCTGTGTGACTTTTCTGATGTATAACAAGATGAGAGTTCTGGGTAAAACATTTCCCACATTCAGAACATACAAATGGTTTTTCTCCTGTATGAATTCTCTGATGTGTAACAAGAGCAAAGTTTTTTGTGAAACATTTCCCACATTCAGAACATACAAATGTTTTTTCTTTTACTGACAAGTTCTTGTGAACGTTCCCTGCATTCATGTTTCCTTTGTTACACGTTGTAATAGGATTAGATGCATATTCTGTCCCTGTATATCCTCTGGTGGTATAAATGTGGGAGTCTGGGAGATTTCCTTCTTCCTGTGAGGTTGATTCCTTAACCATAATGCTCACAGTTTCTCTCAGACGCTGGTTTGGTATATCCTGACTAATGTGATTTGCTCTGTGATACATTTGGGTAACACTGGTATCTTCCATTACACAATCTGGTGTGATCTCTTTCAGGGGAATTGCTGCTCATGAATCCATCAGCTGGGGAAAAACATTTATAAAGAAATGCATTAACATCGGATACAAAAAATTATTTTCAAACGTCAAATTTAGTTTAAGAATGTAAAAGAGACAGGATATACATGGTTAGATGTGTAAAAAATCGGATAGTCAGTAAATGTTTCCAATTAGAAAGCATTCAAAATTGTAATAAACTTAATTTGTGAGGCTATGGCCTCCCAGAGATATATATATATATATATATATATATATATTTATTTATAAAATCAGGAAGCGTGTACCACATACATTTCCACTTTATCATGGGAAAGGTAAAATTACAGAAGGACATTTGAAATTATTGATAGATACAGGCATACCCCACATTAACGTACACAATGGGACCGGAGCATGTATGTAAAGCGAAAATGTACTTAAAGTGAAGCGCTACCTTTTTTCCACTTATCGGTGCATGTACTGTACTGCAATCATCATATACGTGCATAACTGATGTAAATAACGCATGTGTAACAGGCTCTATAGCCTCCCCGCTTGCGCACAGCTTTGGCACAGGTAGGGAGCCGGTATTGCTGTTCAGGACGTGCTGATAGGCGCATGCGTGAGCTGCCGTTTGCCTATTGGGCGGTATGTACTTACTCGCAAGTGTACTTAAAGTGAGTGTACTTAAAGCGGGGTATGCCTGTATACTAATATGTGATCAAGTTTCCTTTTTTTATGAAATATGTTATACTAGCTGATCTACCCGGCGTTGCTCGGGATTTAATTTTCTTGCTCCCCATGTCTCTCCGCTCCCTTCCTCTATCCGCTCCCCCCTCTCTCTGTTCCATCCCTCTTTCTCCGCTCCCCCCCACTGTGTCTCTGTCCCCATTACCCTCTCTGTGTCCCACTTCCACTCTCTCCCTCAATCTCTCTTTTCTCCAGTGTTTCCCCCTCTTCACATTAATGCGGCCCCCCCATGCAGTGCGCCCCCCCCTCCCATTCCGCCGGCTTAGTGGGGGGGTCGCTCCCCCTCTCTCTGCTCCCCCTGTCTCTCTCCGTTCCCACCCTCTTTGTGTCTCTCTCCCCATTCCCCTCTCTGTTTCCCACTTCCCCTCTGTCCTCACCCTCTCTCTCGTGTCCGGCGTTTTCCCCCCTTCACAGTAATGCAGCCCCCCGTTCAGAGCGCCGGCCCCCCCGTTCGGATCTTCATTTTCCCCTGTTCATAGCTGGGCTCCCCCGCCCATTGACAGGCATGGAGGGTGGTGCGCTGGTTCCCGGAGGGGGTGGCGGCATTTCTCTTCAGTGGCGGCGGTGGGTTGGTTGTCGGCGCCGGCACCGTGGGGGAGTGCGGAAGGCTGTTCGCAGGCAATGGGGGGTGGCGGCGGTGCGCTGCGGGGGAACTGGCTTCAGGCTCACTGGGGGTGGCGGCGGCCGGGGAGGCTGGTTCCCGCCACCCGGCTCACTGGGGGTGGCGGCGGAGTGCTAAGGGTGGTGTGACTGTCACGTCCTGCGTAGGCGTGGCCACGACGTCAGCCCACCCCACAGGACAATGATCTGTGGCCGTCCCCCAGCCAATCACAGGGTGCACAAAGTGACAGTCAAACATTTTTTCACTTTTTTTAATACACACACACACACACATATATATCTATAAACATACATAGAGTTGTATTGGGTATGCCTGTATGGATTTGTGTGTGGTATGTGTGTATGTATTTGTATGGTGTATATGTATTTGTGTGTGTGTGGATGTGGATGTATTAGTGTGGATGTGTTTGTATTAGTGTGGATATGTGTGGGGTGTGTGTATGTATTAGTTCGGTGGGTGTTTATGGGTGTGTGTGGTATGTGTGTGTGTATGTATTAGTATTCTGCAAGCCAGGGGTCATGTGTAAGATGATTTAGCCCAGATAGTGTCAACTCGGCCCTCTTTTCAAAGCATAACAAGTTCTGTTTCTTTTCTTTACTTTATTGAGGGAAAGCAGGGTAAAAGACAGGCACTTGTGAAGAGATGTTGGTGTTTAAATAGTGTCTCTCTGTGGGTG